>JBAFTB010000006.1:24530229-24543786 GCA_037177355.1 Melanotaenia trifasciata
AATTTGGATTTCGCCCGCTTACTTTCTTGTTTATGCTAGCAGGTTCCGCCATCTCAACAGGTCTTCTTGCCACCCAAAAAAGGCCACTACAAAAAAGCCTACATGTTGTGAAGAACAGGTCAATTAAACCTTTCAGGCTTAAAATTTAACTGAAAACCAATCTAAACATTGGACCAGTTTATGGATACATAGGTGATGCAGCAGTACATCAGAATCAGAAAACTTTATTAATCCTGGAGGAAATTGTGTACATATAGATACAGTACATATAGAAGTTGTCAGCATTAATGCTGGTCCATGTAGAAAAGTCCTCCATAACATGCATGTTCATTTTCATTGCCTTTCAAGACAGGGCTCTATCATTAATCATGTGTGACTTCATTAAAAGTAAAATGAATCAAGTATTTTCCATACCTTGACATGTGTTATCCATCTCTTCATGTCCATGTTTACAGGTACATCCACCTTGTAGAGGCCCCCACGTTCCATCCATATTACACACTCTTGTAGGCGGAGATCCCTCCACAGCACCCTTCACACAAGAGCCCAACGTGGGCTCTGATCCGGCCCCTGTACTTTTGAATAAAATCAGACCAGATGCAAGCTCAGGGCATATCCTGTAATACAGTCTGATGGATGTTACCAAAACACATGTTCCTGAGTAGGAAAAGGCAAGCTGGAAGCCTCCACGCGTGATTGAACCCAGGTTCAGGGCCAGGGTGTGGTTCAGGTGGCTGAATATTTGGGCTCGAGGTACAGAACTAGAGAAAGGTTTGGGGCTCCTGAGTTGGAAGACAGTCCTCATATTGTTTATTTTTTTGATAGGGGTTTGTAGGTTGAAAAGGTGAACTTGGAGAGGGCTGAGCGGACCAGGTAATTCCTCCTCTTGGGCTATTGCAATATCCATTAGTAAATAGTGGGCGTCTTTGCACTCCATCCACGGGCTTAGGACACTTCTCATCACTCTGTTCCCACAAGCTTGGAGTACTGGTACAGGACTGGGAGTACCAGCTTTCATTCGAATTTCACTCCACTGTGAGATAAGAAATTAAGCAATTAGAGAAAAGCTGCATACAAATGTCCAAGTTAGGAAACATACAAATAAAAACAGGATCCAATGATTAGCTAGATTTATAGCCCAACAATGTATACACAAAGGAGAAATATTTTACCAATTCATGAAAAACATAAAGTAATCATTAAATCAATAGTAAGAGCATGTCTCAAAAAATAGGGTCAGAGAAACAAAAGACTGGAAAAGAAAGTGGTATTATAAATGTTGGGGATAAAATATGGCTTAATATAGGTATTAACAGCCATGATCAAGACATCTAAGTCTAATATACAAGCAATTATCTGCACAGTCAGGACCATTTGAATATATATCTGTTATACCGTAATAAATAATAAAGTTTATTATTTTAATAAAAATTTCCTCAGACATGATTCACACATTTTCTTTTCTTTTAAAGAAAAAAAAACACCTTCCTGGATGGTCAAATTGAATTTGTTATGTGAGTGTGAAACAATAGCAACAAATATGTGCTGTTATTTACAACCCTTCCACATCAGCATGGAAGATACGTTATAATGTGATGTGTTATTGTAAAAAAGTGAAACTTATTACATTATAACTTGATATGTTTTGTGGTGAATATGTGGAAAATAAACAGTATTTGTCTTTGAATGAAGAAACTGTGCATCCAGAAGCTCAGTGAAATGTATAATTTACCAAATAAGATTAAGTTGTACTGAGACAAGGCAAGACCGGACAATAGTGAAGCTTGGAGGACGTGATAATGTTGAGGTTGGATCCTTAAATCAGACAGGACTACGTCTTCGTCAAATGTTGATTTGTATGGTTTTATGATCAAATAATCATTTGTGTGGAGTTTGCATGTTCTCCCTACTACGTTAGGTTAATTGATGACTCTAAATTCTCCCTAGGAGTGAGTGTGAGTGTATGTTGGCCCTGGGGTGGACTGGTGACCTGTCCCCCTCACCTATTAATGCTGGGACAGGCTCCAGCTTACCTGCAACCCATAATGGACTAAGCTGTACAGATAATGAATGAATGAACTGGGGAAATAGGGCCTTTGTCTTCTCTGTCTTCTTTTAATCTCAATGGGACTTCCTGGTTAAATAAAGGTTAAATAAAAATGAGTTACCTTAAGAGTTTACTCAAAAATATTTACAGCTGGTTCTCTTTTTTTTTTAGGTTCACTCAATTATTTTTCACAGTATTGATGAAGTCTCTTAGTTTTGATGGTTAACTCACTAATGCATCTTGAATGGGTGGTAAGTGGATGGTGGCATATTTTACTACAAAGCCTTCTTTTGTTGTTTTTGTACAATGAAAACATTACTTAGCAATCATACTTACTCCATTGGATGGTTCTGAAATCCATCCCAATCTGGTCTGTTTGTCAGAATGGAAAAGCTCCACTAAACAAAGGAAAGAAAGTTAAGACTTAACCCTCCTGAAATGGATCATTTCAATGGTAAAATTACAAGCGTTATTGATGTCATTGCTCCCACCAAGGTGGAAGTGATCACTGCCACAAAAAGAGAGCTCCATGGAAAAATGCCACGCTGGTAAGAGCTGAAAAATCTAGAAAAGGCTGAACACAGGTGGTGGAAAACAAAGTTGTAGGTTCACTACGAGCTCTATAAAGACAAACAGAGGATATAATCTGGAGCCGAGAAATGCAAGCCCATCTTTTTTTTCTGGGATCATTGCTAAGAGCAGCAATAAAGGTCACGCCTTGTTCGTTACTGTTGACAGACTAACTAATCCTCCTGTGTCAGTAACTCTCGGAATTTCTGTCCAACCAGGCCTGTAATGGGTTTGCCAGAAAATCAGTCAGTCATGCTTCCGTGCCAGGAGCAGAACATATGTCATCACTGTGTCGACTCAGAGACACGAACACCATGACACACTTTTCTTCAATCAGTCCTAAAAACCTGGATGAAACTAGATGTGACGCCTATAAATCCATCCATAGAGCCAGCCAGCTCACCTTTTTCAATCTTGCCTCTAATACCTCCACATCTCGCAGTCCTAAAGACAGATGTTGTGCATGCATTAAAAAAATGAATTAGTCATCTCCATTAACACAATCTTATTGACAGCCTTACTTAGCTGATTTCAAATTACTTGGATCAAATTATTTTAGTTTTAATTTCAAGTTTAGTAGCTGTTGAGTTTTAGGAATTTTTTTAATTTCACAGAACTTTGTTCTCTAAAAACAGAATGCAATCATTTACTAATCATCATCTTTGTTCAGATTTAGGTTTTATTTATTTATTTATTTTATTGTGATACCAGAAATGTTTTAAAACTGTGTTGTATCACATTTTATCCTGACAACATCCCTTAAACATTTCTTAAACATTTGGAGACTGATTGGAACAATTGCTCTTAAACCAAAATGTTTTCTCAGCAGAACCTTTTTTTTTTTTTTTTTTTCATTATTTGCTAAATTTTATTTATTATTCAGTGTTGGCAAGGTACACCGCATATTTATATATGTATATGGCATCACATTAGATCACACTGCATCATACTATATTTTGCTGAATTCTTCCCGAGAGTCCTTGGATGTAAACTTTTTGACACTCACCTTCTTCTCCATGATGTCCCGTGTCACAGCCAGCATCCCAGATCAGCCACCACAGCAGGACTAACTGCAGTAAACTGCTGCAAACAGCCATATTTTCAGCTCCCTCCCAGGCTGGGTTATAACCCTCAGCTCCCAGCTTGTTGGTCAGCTTATCTAAGAGACGCCTGTATTTACACCAACTAATGAGTTTGTCAGGAGGAAATTTAGCTGAAATAAGCTTTCCTCCTCTGCAGAATCCACCCACATCCTGTAGACAAACAAGGTTCCTGTATGTGGTGTTGCTTGGTCCTTTCAGAAAGACAGTGTAATCATAGTGAAAATACACAATCCTTAACAGACATTCTACAAATAAAATAAAGAAAGAAATAAAATTTAAATTAGCACAAAAAAAAAGTATCAAAAATGTTAAGAAATGGGAGAAAAGCCCTGAAACATTATATTTGGCAGAGGATATAAATACACATATAGAACTTTGAAGTTCTCTCTTTAATAAAACATGGCTTTTATTTGAATGAAACTTAAAGTGTTTTAGTTTAATAACTGAAAATAATCCAAAAAAAAGTCATGAATTTAAAAGTAAATAAAAAAAAACCAGGAAGAAACTCCTCTTGCCACATTGCTTAAGATAGGACTACCTCATCTTCCTTATTCACTGGAAAAAGATTTGTGGAGTGGTAATATCAGTGTGATTCAGTTATACATTCACATGGGAACCAAAGCACAGAGCTGCCACTCTAATAAAAAAAGGACCATATCACATTATAATGCAATAGTTTTATTGTACATGAAACAGCAGATGTTGCCAACTAGAAATTATTCTCATTCCAGTTTGTTAGTCGAGAATGAATTGTTCTACTCTGATTTATTATTGTACACACAGGAATGTGGGACAGTTATGAGCAACATGGTACATCCATAGGATAAACTCCCGGGTGGGCTGGTGGTGGTGGGGTTAAAAGGGGATGTGGATAAAAGAGTGAAAGATCAACAGATCTCTAAAGGGAAGTATTTCTTTTTCTTTCTCTAACTCACACATAAAATTAAATATAAATGCAGCTGTAAATGTAACACCTCAGTCCCGTTCCTTACACATAAAAGTATGAGCAAAAAAAAGAACAAAAACAAAAACATGTTTCTTTTTTATTTTTAATAATTCTGATTGTTTTCCCCAATATGGCAAAAGTCTAATTTCTATTAATAATATAGTAAAAGGGCAGAAATCAGTAATGGTTTTCTGTTGCAAGACGCCCTTGTATTACATTATTTATTGCAGCAGAGTGCAGAGTGGGAAACTCTATATACCCCCAGGTGACCTTCAGGAACCTTGATTCATTTCTTGAAAGTTTTATAAATACGGTTTTTCTTAGACAAGCCACTGTAAAGCTTTTGTTTGAATTTATATTTAATTGGGACTGTGCTGTTTAAGTGATTTCTCAGTATACTCTAGACTTTTTTTTCAAGATGTGTTATGATCGGAAGGACTTTTTATATCAGTGGGACACTAGTTAAGCTCTTCAAAGGCAAAAAAATGAGCAAAATAACACCACATTGCAAATGAGTTGTAGGGGAGACAGAGAGTTCAGGGCAGGAGCAAGGCAGAGAGAAAAAAGGAGAAAAATCAAACCTGACTGTAAATGTGATGTTGTTAACTATTATAATGAAATGAAATTAAAAATATTTTATTATCCCAGAGGGAAATTGTAATGTTGTAGTAGGTTTAAATGAAGAGTCAGTTCTTACACCAGGACATCAGTTTACTCCTCATGCTGAAAAGGAAGGAGCTTGGGGCATCCATATCCCTTATACTCTGGTAACATGACCACACAAGGCCCCCATCGCTCTCTCCTTCATGTTTGTCAGTGCAAACCTCTCCTGCAACAACCTTTCCATAGCAGAAGATTAATAAACAAGGAATGTTTGATGACCCTTGTGCGGTAGTGAAGCCACTGTTTTGTTGCTTGTAACATCTTGGTAGAAGAACTATACTGCTGGCAGAAGCCTGAATCTTTGTTTTATCCACCATTGCTCTATTGAAACAAAATACCTTTTTTGCCAGCCCAACACGACCAGAAAAGTACCAGTATGACCCAGAATACTTCTTTTGTGGTGAATGTTAGGTTGATGGAGACTAAATGATGATTCACTTCTCACCAAACTGGACCTGAGTGTATCAGATAGCATCCAGTCTTGTAGCATCTGTTCTGTTTCCAAACATCCTGACCCATGCATACTGCTTAGCACCCACCTTCTGCACCCTCCAAGCATCAGTCATATCTAAAAGTGTAGTGGTTTGCTCAAACAAACCGAAGATTGAGAATGAGGCTCCCCGCCAATTATGTTAAGATCACAGTCAATAGTACAGTTCCAGCCTCCTCCCAGAATGGCCTGGTTATTCCTGTACATTCCCAGCTCCTTAAAGAACCCCACCCTTTCTTCTGCATATACACCGGTAACACAAAAGTCACCCCACTCATTTCCAGCAGTGGAAACCAGCAGTTTTCCTGCTACCACCTCCCCATAGGAAAGAAAAGTCACATTTACTCTTTATAAAAATTTAGAACTGCAACCTCGCTACTCCATTTAAAGCCATGACTTAGAACACAATCCCCTCCCATCATCTCTACCATTCTAACTCAACACCCGCATCAGTGTGAGTCTCCTGAAGCAGCACAATATCCAGCCTATTGTGCTTCACCACTTTGTGTTTCTCTCTTTTTCCTATCCCTTTCACCAGAACCCACCCAAAACCCCTGCATCAAAAGGGCAGAGGACAGAAGTAAAAGTGACACCAGGAAAACCCGTAACAAAGAGAACTTATTTATTACGGTATAACAGATATATATTCAAATGGTCCTGACTGTGCAGATAATTGCTTGTATATTAGACTTAGATGTCTTGATCATTGCTGTTAATACCCATATTAAGCCATATTAACCCATATTTTATCCCCAACATTTATAATACCACTTTCTTTTCCAGTCTTTTGTTTCTCTGACCAGCAGTTGATACATGATCATAGCGTTTATTCCACTAATTTACATTTCCTTGATGCTTTGTCTTTAACCCCTTTTCTCACAGTTGTGACATGCTTTTTGAGCCAGTAACTTTTCTTCTCATCTAAGAACTCAAAGATGACATACTGCCGGAAGTTAACAGTCCTAACAAAGTTTTCACTGTCAGGAAAGTAATATTTAACTTTCCCTGATCTACCAAAGAGAAATCAATCATTTCTCCCACCGTGTACAGATCCGTTTTACACATCAGATTATCAAGAACAGAAGTATCAGATTCACTGCCACCTGGTCATGGAGCGGCCAGGAACTCCTGCATGAATACCTACTGAAGCCATCACCTCATCCTCTTTATCCATCCTGTCGCTCCATCTCCCTTCTCCTCCTCAGCTAACCAAAGTGAAGTAGTATACTGGTGTCGAGCGACTGCTTCAAAACTAACCAAAATCAAAGCGAAAATGGTTCTTATTATGTGGTCTCCCATGTTGTAGACAAAACGAAAAGAAGCAGAAACTGGAGTTTGTTTTCTTCTGGTAGACGTAAATACACTCAAAACCCTTCCTGATCCATGAGAACTGAGAAAGACAACTGGGTCTAATGTAGAAATGAGGATTAAGATTGGGGCGAGCCTGAACTGCATGCCACCTGACCCACAGACAAGCAGATGAGTACAGTGACCCAAGGAAAGGGGCTCTTTGGTTGATGTACGAATTTCCCTTTTATTCAAGATAAATCAACTGCCGCTCCCAGGCTAAATCTACCAACAAAATAAATCCAATAAGCTCCAAACCACCTATCTTTCATTTTCATTTCTTTTATCGCGTCATCTTTCAAAGGAACCACAGGAGAGATGGCACGGACACAGAGAAACCAGAGTAACTGAGTGACTAACGCAGAAAAACTCAGAAAAACTGTTCGTGTTGTAACATGCATGATGACCAAAACTGAACAGTTTTCATTCAGCAAGCCCAGACTCAGCACAATCACTCACCAGGATACAGGAAACCGCTGATTCTTTTTAAAGCTTCAAATATTGTGTTTCTCGGAAAACTGTTTCTCGGTTCCTTTTGGTCAGCTAACACCAGCAAACACACACTTGCTGAAATAACCTCAGCTGACTCTAAAGCGCTTAATCAAGAGGGTTTCCAAACTTCACACGATACCATGATGTTAACCAAATGCATTCATACCTGCACCAAAACGAACTTTCTCCCCTAAACTTCTCATTGTTTATTATAAATTACATTAGCTGGTGATAGTTCATAAAATAATGCATCAAAAAGATCATTTTGACCATCATTTTCCATGTGAAGGAACGTTTTTAATGTTGCTGTTTTGATGAAGAGTGTGACCAACCAGAGACCAGTGCTGAGCTCTGAGCTGTCTGAGCCTCTCTGGCACCATCTAGCAGCTGTACCCATCAGTTCCTTAAAATATGCCATTTTTTTGTGTTTCTGTTTGTTTTAGAGTCATTAACAATTAAACAAAATCATTAAATAAACATCGTAAAACATAAATAAACTACAGTCATTTTTGTCTTTTTTCAATGAAGAAGAAAAACTTTGGATAAAAGAAAAAGAAAACAAGAAAAGATGGTATCATTACTTTGTTCCTAGTTCCTAGTCCTCATGTTTTAGCTCCTTGCAGTTTACAGATGAGACTTGCAGGATGAAACATTATCATGAACAATGTTTTTTTTTATTCCTAATTACTTTAATTTGTCTTCCTTGGTCAGCCTGAATTAATTAATCTTTATTTTCTCAAGATTCGACCTGAAAGGGACAGAAAGAGAGTCAAATGTTTCTGATTTAATCAGTGGACAGACTGACACGATTCTTTCTGTAACAATACGTGTTACATAACACAGAGAGACCAGACTCACCAGAGTCCAGACCAGAATCTTTAGATTTATCAGTTGAAAATAAACTGGTTGGGGGTGATATGATTACATGATACTCAGATGGTAGATGCATTTAGATTAAAATAAGGAATCCACACATGGGTTTTAACATTTTTAACTTGAACAGATAAGTTCTATTCTATTCTGTTCTACAGTCATTTAGCAGACGCTTTTATCCAAAGCGACTTACATTTGAGAATAAGAACAACACAAGCAAGAATTCAAACAAGATGGACGTCATAATTAAGTGGTAGTCAGACTGCTTTGAGTCCAGTTGGACACAGGTGCTGTCATGTAGTGCTAGAGGCAGTGCATATAATTTTATTTATTTATTTTTTTAAGTCATTTTGTTTAAATACAAGATCACGATTTCATCACACAATATCAACTTGGGCATAAGTGCACACAGCTTCTTCAGTACTTGGTTCAGTACTTCTTCAGTTAATCAGTTGATGTGGCTGCTTCTTGTTGATGCTGATGCCTCTGGGCTCTTGGGGCCCTGGGCCCTTCGCTCTTGGATGGCCGGTGCCTGGACGAGTCGGCAGCTGCTGCTCTTGGTACGTTCAGGCCTGTGCCCCGTGACCGCGGGGGACTCTGGCTGGGGCCTTCCTTTGCCACCCTCTGGGTGGGTCTGGAGTAGTCTTCATTCTATCTGCACCTTTGTTAGGCAAACTGACTTTGATTGTCATATTAATTCAAATATTTAAAGTGGAACACAAAAAACTTTTTATTCCAGGATTTTCAAGGGTCCCCACTGAGTAAATCGTACCATTTACCCCACAGACATACAAAGAGTAGACGCTGCATTGGCTACTGGAGCGCGAGAAACGTTACCACCATCAACAATGCAGCCAACCTACATTACTTGTCACAAGTAAGACTAAATACCAGTATTAGTTGTATTTAGTTGCTGCAGTACTTTCTATCCTGTAATGATCTGCTCACCAGCAAAATCATGCTGGTCAGGTTCAGCCACGGTGAGTGCTAGCTGTGAAAATTATATCACAAAAGATTTGCATCATATTTAGTTTTAATCAAAATCACTTAATAAATGAATATACAACATAAGTAAAGCTGTATATCTGACCGAATAACCTGTAGGTGTAACAGATAACCCCGAGGACCCGGAAACTAGGCCACAACACACAAGTGTTAAAAAAATGGATTTATTGAACTAGAGGTTGAGTGTGGAGGTTGGCAGGAGACTCTGGGATGGCAGCCTGATCACATGGGAAGGAGATGTGGATACTGAAAGAAACTGTTCAGAATTGACTTACAAGCAAAAATAAATTCAATTAAACTGCCAATGGGTGTGTATTTTGACAACAATCAAAAAAATTATACAATAGATACATTGGCACTGAATCAAAAATAAATGTTTTCTAATTTAACTTCTTTTTTTTTTAAATAAATTATATTGTATATATTATATAGTTGTATTGAGCTTCTTTCTATGTTGCCTTGGCTGCTTTTAGTTGATGTGTGTTTCATGTAAAGCATTTTGGACTGTCTGGTTGCTTAAATGCTGTGGTAGCTGGATAGTTGGCAGGTCTTCCATGTAGGTGACTTGTGTTTGATTCCCACAGGGAACATTTTTACAATGAGGTGAAAATAACACCCTCCAGTTGGGTCCTTGGGCAAGACCGTTACGCTACTGCCTACAGATGTAAGTTGCTTTAGAGAAAAGCATCCACTAAATGACTGTAATGTGTTACAAATAAATTTGCCTTTCCTTTCCAAATTATTATTATTTTCTGTTTTAAAACAATGGCGTCCAGTATGGTTCAGTGTCTTTTTTAGCTTGTGGAAGATAATGAAGAAATAATTTGATCAGCCTCTCATCAACTTGATCCACTGGTTATTGTTTATAAAAGTGGTGGTTACCACACAAATTCAGTGAGAAGATCCTGATAACCAGCAACACGTCATCCCAAACTGACCAATCACAAGGGAGTACCTCACTGAGATTCGACAGGGAGGAGAGACATACAGTGAGGACACCTTGTCAACACTTTCCCTCTGATGCATCAGCCACCCACAGCCAGCAGACAGAGCTCTTTCACCGTGTCAAATTTTCCAACACAGTGAGATGATTTCAGGTAGTTGTGGCAAAGCTAACTCGATGTTTTATGAAGCCTTGGTTTCACCATCCCTAGCGAGAGTCGGTGGTCAAGGCACAGAGAAAATAATCCAGGGACATGAACTTGGTCAGTAACTTGGAAACAATCAAGCACATGAGAAGAAGGCTGGACAGAGAAAGAAAGACTGGAGAGGGTTTAAAGAAGGTGGAACACAGGAGAGCAGTCAGGGATGAACAGCTGAAATGAATGAGGCTGACTGTGAGTACATTCTGACATTCATTACACATTAATTTAACTTCAACTTTGAGCGGTAAAACATGACCTGATGGAAACTGACTTCACCTAGTGAAAGGTGGGCAGCTCAGTTGCTTCACTCTGCCGGGTTGCAGACAGACTCCCTCCTACAGGTCTGTGACGCAGCAATGCATGCGGCCATGCAGTTGATCCCCTGTAGCTCCATCCCTGTTTTACATGGATCATAACGAGCTTTCAGATTGGTTTAAATGTCAGATGTTAATATTCTGTCAAGAACACTACATGGTTGAAGAATTGATTATTTACTAACATGTTTTACAACCACAATACAGAACCTGATCTGTGATATGAGCATCCAACAAAGATCTCCTCTTATCAGTCATTTACTCTTTTTTTAAAGAACTTTTTTACTACATTCAGTCAAAAAAGAAAATTTATTCATGAATCATTTTAAAAATCAAATGAACTAAATAATATAATAATAATAATCTGCTTTGTTCAGTTAATGTTCTCAGCTTGTCAGCAGGTTCTTCTTTTTCTGTTCCCTCCAGAGATTCTCCATCATGTCCCGCTGCTTGAGTTTAAATCAGTTTGACATGCTGAGAAATCCTCTAGTTTCTTAATATGGTTTTGTTGTTAGTTTGTGGACTTTCTGGTTTTCCAGACCTGTCCTGAGAATACAGGTCCCGTAGAAACTCCATCTCCATCATGCTTTTGTAATGGTCATTTCTGACTTCACATGCCAGCTCTGAAAAGGAGAAAGACTTCGATAAAGGACCCTTCTGCAGGATTAGACTGATTCACAGACCTCTGGATCATTTATTTGGCTTTTATTTTTTACGTATGAGAGACTGAGAATTTTTTTATTACCATTTTTATCTTTTTAATTATTTCATTTTTGTCTGTTTTTATACTATCCCATTATTTCAGAAAAAAGGAAAGAAAATATCCTAATATACTAAATATGAAAAGATCTTCTCTTTGTTATTTAAATCTAATTAGAGGAAATCTAACCTGGACCTGCTCAGTCACATGTCCTTCACCGTGACTGATTTAAACCAACAGAAACAGATAACCACTAACAGCTTTAACTGGACCAAAGTCTCAATGATCACCCACTAATATTTAGTTATAAATAAGTTGAAGGAGGTGTCATTTAAATTTTTTCATAAATTTTACTTAAAACATTTTAAAATGTACCAGAGGTTTTCATTGCAGCCTGTGAGGGGATCGTCCAGAAAAATAAATTTGATTTATTTTGTGAACGCTATGAAAGACCAATAACAGGCATTTAAATGACATAGAAACTTAAATTCGGAAAAAGCTCAAAAGTGTATCATCAAAACGCTAATTCCAGAATGGGTAAAGGAAACACGTTTTAAAATCATTTATAAGATCTACCAAGTTGGCGAATTCTTTTTAAAAAACGATTTAAAGTGAATCTCTGTTCCTTTTATGAATTTTGGAACAGTATTAAAGATTTGATTTCTTTTAAAATCAACTATGTTAACAACTTAGACCTATCCAGACCGTTACTATCTAATGTCATTAATACTTGTTTTTTGGGTCAATATGATTTACATTGTAGTTTTGTAAACGTCCTTGTTTAATAAAGTTCAATAAAAAAAAAATGCAAGCGACACATCACCTTTTGTCACTTCCGCACCTGCGCAGTCAGAGAAAGATAGAAAAATATGTGGCAGCTAAAGGAAGTAAATAGGTATGTGTGAGGAATATATTACATATCTGAAATAATTCAGCCAGTATCCCGATCAACGATCAGTCGGTAATTGATCCCGTTAGAATCTGAAGACAAGGAGTTCCTGGCTGCGTCTTCATCTGTCCTCAGAGGGAAGAAAAGAAGTGATCCGTCACGGAGCCATGAATCCTGAATAGTAAGTTAATAATCAGTTGATGTTCAGACAGTCAGGATGGATAAATCCAGGCAGGTTTACTGAGAAATCTGCAGCCTGACTAACATCAGCCAGCTGGATCCTCGATAACACAGCACAGCTTTCATATTTAAGAGCTACAGCGCGAGACCTTTTTCACGGCGCGAGTTTAAACGTGAATAAAGATGTCCAGACCCAGCCAGTCCTCATCACTCCATTTTGGCTCGTAATGTCAGCACACTGGTGTAAACAAGATAAACTTTACTCCAGGGGGCTGTTCCAGAACCGAGTTAAGGAAAAATCTTTTTTTTTATTGTTTGTTTGTTTGTTTTTTGTTTTTGTTTTTTTTGTTTTTTTTTTCTTTTTTGGTTGGTTTTTTGTTGTTGTTGTTGTTTTTCTGTCCCAAAAAGCGAGGTAAGTCTTATTCCGAGGGCGTTACCATGGTAACTGACTCCGTGAAGCGAACTTCCTTGCTGGCAGGTTTACCACAAAGAAATCTAGAGTTACCTGTCTCCTCCCACCTGAAGCAGCTGTCAGACTTGGGTTGTCCCTACCAGCGGCATTCCAGATATTTAAATGCTGAATTAATACACAATGATTTCCGTAGGTAGGGAGAAGATTTTTCAGAAATGGAACAAAGGTTTTATCATTTCCTGATCAATGCCATCAAACGGCATCTCCAGCTGTACATGTTCAATATGGATATGAGATAACATCAGAGTGAGACTGCCTAGTTTTTTTATTTCTTGTGTAAATAGGACCTTTGTTTATAATGCTGGCAATACAGAATATATA
>JBAFTB010000006.1:24543826-24556795 GCA_037177355.1 Melanotaenia trifasciata
TGTGTGTGTGTGTGTGTAAGTAACATTTCATAATCTATAATTTCCTGATAAATATATCCTCAAACTGGGCCATTTTACTGTCACTGACACTCTTCGGCTGTACATGTCCATCATCAGCGTGGACATGAGATGATATCACAGACAGGTTTCTGCAACCACTTTGTTGTACGGAGCAACGTTCTTCATCACTGATGATGATATACACACCACCATTGTCCACATATTTTTGGTAACATTGAATGTTGTTGATATTAAAAAATTTCACGTTTAATTTCAGTGACTACTTGTTCAAGCTGCTCCTCATCGGGGACTCTGGCGTAGGAAAGTCCTGCCTCCTGCTACGATTTGCAGTAAGAAGTTTGTTTCTTTTCAGCCTTTTTGACCCGTAAATGTTTCCTCCTGGTGGTGTAACTCTGTCCTGCTCTCTGTCTGCAGGATGATACCTACACAGAGAGCTACATCAGCACTATTGGGGTGGATTTTAAGATCCGCACCATTGAGTTGGATACAAAGACCATCAAACTGCAGATTGTGAGTCCACATGCTCCCACAGAGAATATTTAGTGGTGCAACAGTAAAAAAGGTCCCTCCTAAAACAGTGTCCTGCTGCAACATGTTCCCAATATTGTTTACGCTGGTTAAACTGACAAATTCAGATCAGTATAAGAATAAAAAGTGATTTTCATTAAGAACCAGTATGCCACCTGGTTAGTGTGTATCAGACATCCTCTGAGGATACAGTTGTTGTTCATTGTAGTTCATTTCATGTGATTGTATAACCACTGAATACATTTAAAAAATTTCTTCCTTTTCCACTGTGTTTATTAGTGGGACACTGCAGGTCAGGAGAGGTTTCGTACCATCACCTCCAGTTACTACCGTGGAGCACATGGTATCATAGTTGTATATGATGTTACGGATCAAGTGAGTCAAAGTCTGGATGGATAAACTGTAAGGGCTGGGATAAACTTGCTGTTAGCGACACATCCGCTTACGTCTCATGGCTGCCATGCGTTCCTAGCATTCGTTTGACATGTAGGCTGCTCGTTAACTCGCGTTGACGTGAGTTAACATGTCGTGTGCACGAGTTGAAATATTTACTTGAACGCTAGGGGCACTCGTGAACAAGAGCATGAACGTGACAGGTCCAAGGTAAACACAATGTTTGTTGAACACCATCTCTCAGACCTTTCCTGCAACTACTGCCATCTTTATGATTTCTCCCACCCGTTGCACAGCGACAAACACTGCCTTAACAGTTCGCAACAAATCGGAAGGATTTTGGGGGTTGATGCCCTGTGATTTTTTCATTATTTCAAAGTTCAGGTGCTGTGTGCGCCACCTTGCAGTGACCTCCAGTATTAAACATTTTTGCAGTGTTCACAGCAAGTATATCCCAGCCCTCACCCAGCATATAGTACAGGCTGCTATGTCTTATTCAGTGTTCTCTCTGCAGTCTAAAGTTTAACTCCTCTTTCTATGAATGCTGTCGTTGTGCAGGAGTCCTATAACAATGTCAAACAGTGGCTTCAGGAAATCGACCGCTATGCCAGTGAAAATGTCAACAAGCTACTGGTGGGCAACAAGTGTGACCTGACAACTAAGAAGGTGGTGGACTACACCACAGCCAAGGTAAGTTGCTATCAAAACATGCTAACATCCAATTTCAATTAACGAATAATACTGAAATGGATCAAGGAAAAATTGTAATGTGTAAAAGAAAAAAAATATCACAGGTTTATTCTGTAAAAATCACTTGTCTGGTAACAAAGCAGTAGAGAATTCCAACAGAATAAGCTGTAATTACACTGATTACTGTTGTTATGAGCAAGAGAGCTGATATAGTATTGTTATATTAGTCTAAACATGTTAACTTGCTAACATTTAGTCTAAATATACTAACATTAGACTAAGCATACTAACATTACACAGGTTAATATTAGCTTGCTGGCATTTGACTGACTATGCTAACAGTAGCCTAAATATGCTAACATTTGTCTAAATATGTTATTATAGCTTAAAGAGGTTAATATTCGCCTTAACATGGTAAAATTTAGTCTAAACATGGTAACATTAGCATGGTAACATTGTAATGTAAACTCTGCATTATCTGGGTTTATGGTTTCACAAATGTCTCCTCTTCCACGGCAGGAGTTTGCTGACTCGTTGGCCATCCCCTTCTTAGAGACAAGTGCCAAGAACGCCACTAACGTGGAACAGTCATTCATGACCATGGCAGCTGAGATTAAGAAGCGTATGGGACCTGGTGCCACAGCCAGTGGGGAAAAACCTAACTTAAAAATTGAGAGCACCCCCATCAAACCATCTGGAGGCGGCTGCTGTTAAAGGATCAATCCCATCTCCCTTCTGTTTTCCCTTCTATCACCAAAACACCTTGTGACGTACAACTCCCACACTCACCTCCCTCTTAGTGTCAAGGATCAGTCAGAGGAGTAAACTCCTATAGGGCATTTAGCTCACATTGAATATTTAACCCCTTCCACCGACCTTATTAGCTACCCTTTCGTAATTCACTCACACCAACCAGCTGAGGAACATCAGTCTGTTTTGAAATGGACTCTGTGAAAAGAGCTTTTGTTTGGGTTCATTGGATATCATCTAGACAACAACAAAAGGCAGTTAGTGTCCGAGGGTTAAGGATAGTAGGAGAAATAATCTTGGACTACTTTCACTTTCTGCCAAGAGATCAAAATGAAAATCACTTTGGGGGAAACTGGTATTGACTATTGATAGAAAATCAGTAAAATATAATGTTTTGATATCACTAACACGCACACATTCATAGGTTGGCATGGGTTAAAGTCGTATGGCCATAAACATTTACTACTGAACATACTGAGTACATGTTGAACAGAGACAACCTTTTGCTGTTTTCTGATAAGAAAGTGGGGAACCTCCTCCATCTTTCCCCTTCTTCATAATCCTCTTAAATGAGCTACTTGTAGCTAGCTACAAGTAGCTCATTTGAGAGAACGCTGTGGAAGTAGCTGGCTACTTGTTACAAAGCTACCTAGCTTGTTACAAAGCTAGCTACAAGCAGCTAATTACATGTCACAAACAACAAATGACAAATCTAGCTGACTACTTGTAGCTAGCTTTAGGAATATTATTAAAAGTCAGTTCCTTGTAGCCTAAAGCTAGCTGCAAGTAGCTCTAACTAGCTAGTTCATTGTAGCCAGCAACAAATTACTTCTTGCAAATCTAGCTAGCTACTTAGAGCTACTTTAGTAATAGTCACAAATAAGATATTTACTTTTAGCCTAAAGCTTGCTGCAAGCATCTAACTACAGCTGACTTGTTACAAAGCTCGCTAACTACTTGTATCTTGTTTCAGGCAGATTAGAGACTGTCTCCAATGATCTAGCTAGCTCCTTGTAGCTCTCTGTTTCTAAACTGCCTAAACCAAGGAAACTTGTGTTATGTGAGTTTTTTTTTTAAATCATTGCATTTATTTACACATTTACTTAGATTTTACACAGTTTACATTTCATTGTTTGTTTTTTTTTGTTTTGTTTTTTTTGGTAGAGCTAGATTAATTTTCAAATGGCTGATTAAGGAATTCCCTAATTCAAATCATGCAGCTTAGCTAATTCCACATGTTGACAATGTGGCTGTCTCGCATATTGTGCTTCTAAGAGCTGTAAAATCTCTTTTTAAGTCATAAGTCTGTATATAAATTTATAAAGCTAGAAGCACTCCGCTAAGTCATAAGGTCACTCACCTGAGAAAACCGCCATTAGGCCCAACACCTCACCTAGTACACCCATATTTTTAACTTTCTGGATCAGCAAATCCAGAATATCAACAATAATAATAATAATTTCTTTTTTTTTTGTCTGCTAATGATTATGGGCATTATCTGTTGAGTTAGAAGCTGTAATGGCAAACTGTTCCCTATTGCCCTATTGTAAAGAATCCTTTAAAAAAGACTCCTGGATCAAGACAGTGATCTGTATCACCCCTAAAATGTAATCACTTGTTCCTTTATTGTAAATTCCTGAAAATTTAATCAAAATCTGTCCATAACTTTTTGAGTTATGTTGCTAACAGACAGACAAACTAATGCAGCCAAAAACACGATAAAAAAATAACAGAAGCTAAAGAATGAATGCAGAATACGTTTTGGCTATGCTTCAACAAATGAATGAGGAATAATCAGATGGAAGAGAAATATTCAGCCTCTCTTACTACAATAGGACCAAGTTAGGAGTAGACATTCTTGACAAGCTGCCGAGGCAGTATTCATCTCTAGCTGCAGCTACAATACGATATAATAAATCAATATCAGCTGACATCTAGTGCTCTGTTTCGTTACCTTAGCATTATATGATGCTTTTTTTATTCTTCTCCCTCAAATTATTGATTAAAATATAAAAACATTCAAAAATGATTTAATTTTGTTTTCTTTTAACTGATAAATGAATGTTGTAAGGTAGTATTTGACAGTTTTTATTTGAAATACAAGCCCAAAGTAATCCCACATGCTAAACAATTCATTATTTGTTCTTTTATTGAGCTTTTTCTACTTCTAAATGATAAAAAAAATAATAATAATAATCAAGTGGGGGGGCGAAATTGCCTCCTGTTTTTCTGTAAACACCACCTTTATTATTTTAATGCTGCATTGGCTCCCTCTGGTGGTTGTAGGGGGTATTGGAAGGCTGGTGATCTGGATCATCCCCAAAATCTAAACTGTTGTTCCTTATTCTGTTTCTGAGATTTCCTGAAAAAATTCATTAAAATCTATTACTTTTTGAGCTATGTTGCTAACAGACAGACAAACGTACAGCGTTAAAACATAATAATAATAATTTACTGATAAAGACTGAAACAAGGCGAGGTGTTTTAACATTAACCTCAGTGTTAGCATTTTGTATGACACCATGTCAATCAGAAGGTTTGTCTTTCATTGTTGTGGTTTTGTTGTCCTGACGGAGACTCCTCGTGCCTTGACTTCGACCCCTGACACAGTCAGTGCAGATGTTGCTGGTGATTGATATTTACAGTTTGGACATTCTTCCAGTAGTTCCCGTCTCTTTCCCGAGACCAGAAACAACAGTCTCTTAATTGGACACTTGGTTCAAACCTGTCGCATCCCTGGTTCATTATGAGAAATCTCAGTGCTCTAGATTTTGCCGCCCGCGTGATGTTCCCCTTCTGTCTGATCATTAAAACCTTATTATACTCAGTTGGTTCAGACATATTAACTGACAGCAGCTTACACAAAGGAGATTAATTTAAAACTTTTAAAGAAGATGACGTGTAGAAATATCACAAGTAGCTTTAAACTGATGGGTTTTTTGCTGTTGTTGTTGTCGTTATTGTTTTTTGACACCAGATAGCAAAAGATTGTCCTCCAGCAGATATGTTGAAATGTGAAAGAAAAAAAAATGTTTGTTTTTACCAAATTTAAAAATAAAACTAAAATATGTTGACAGAGAAAAGACATGTTGACCATCAGCCCTGGTTCTGGAGGTTCAGGGACTGACCGGTCTGCTGACTGGATATGATGTCCCTGCTGATTTCTCTAGCCAAACACGATGAACCCCTTCAGACCTTCTCTGGCTGACCCAGGTCTTGTTCCTTCTGGGTTTCTATATGAGGACCCTGCATCTTGTGAAGCAGGGTTCGGGTAACTCTGGAGCTTTTTATTGCCAGGTTCACAACCAACCGTTGGGGCTTAATTCTGATTTCTTTTTCAGATACTTCATAGACTTAAATATATTCTGTTGAATCATGGAGGGGGTGGGTATGACTTTGATTTGCTAACTTTTGCTTTATACTTTGGGGGGTAAAATGGGGTATTTTATGATTTGCACAGTTTTAGAGGCTCTACATAGTGTTTGCTTATTTTAAAATAGGAGCTGATCCGTCACCTTGTATTTGTTTTGTTTGTTGATTTTTCTGCCGCAGAGTTTGATCATATTTAATTATGTACATATTATAAATATATATGTAAGAAAATGATTAAAAATATTAACATCAACACACGGGCTGGCCTGGTATTTTCCTACTTTGTGTTTGGGATGAAATTCTAACAAACATCATTTTACACTGTCAGAAACCAGCCCAGTGAACGGGAATGAAAAATGATGTGTTCAGTGTGGACTTCCCGAGATGTCCTGATAGAAAATTAAAGAGTCAAAATTTAATTTGTGTTACAGCTGTAAGCAGATTTTAAATGCACAATCAAAGCTGGATTAGTGATGCAGGTGTAGTATTCAAAAGGACCAAAATCAAACATTATTAACAAACTCCAGGACTATGACCCTGAATCCACCATGGAATCAATCACCATGCGTTTCCACAGACAAAAACTGTAAATGGGACCAGAATATCTGACCTGTCCTACTATTTTGGGACCCATCCACTGGCGTCCCAATATTCCCACCCTAAAGGGTGGAGCTTAACACACTGCAATCCACTGATTGGTGGAAAGAATCATCACTTTCTGTGTGACTCAGCAATAAGAACAAAGCAAGAACAGCTCCATGTTTAAGTGTGAGGTGGAAATTAGAGCACAAACTGTTGGATGCTCACCATTCTCCTCCTTTGTTTTTGTGCTGTGCTCTTCATCATTAGAATTTACAGAAAAACTGCTACAAAAGTCTATTTCTGAAAAAAAAGCAGTCATATCTATGTTTTAATCCATATCAGCTGCTGTTATTACATTTTCAGGGTATTTTTTGAACACTAGGCCAATTAACCAGCCAACAACACAATAACTTATCACATTATTGTTTGCTACAAACTTCTTCTTTGTCTCTCCTCCTCTTTGGTTGTGGACGTCCTCCTCTACCTCCTCATCCGTTCCACCATCCAGCCTTCACATTCCTGTTTAAAAAAACTGTTTTAAAACTGCAGCCCATCTTTTAATGCTGAATATTTTGCCAGAATCATTACACACCTGTTGAGTGTGAACTCTCCACAATTAGTTAAATTTGATTATTTTCAGCTATCCCCAGTTATCAACTGTAGTCATTGTCTTCACATAAATACCAATAATATCCAAGTTAGTTAGTGTGGCTGCATCATTTTAGGCAGCAAACACAGAACAGATTTATTCAGCATCAACAGATGCTAATCTCATGGAGTACTACCATAGTCGTACACTTTGTCAGGTGTATAGTGATGTCTCAGATATCAGTTTGTTCTTCAAGCAATGACCAAAGAGAAACACGGCTTTGTGTTAGATAAAATTCTGTAATGTAAAATAAGCTTTATTCTCTGGATTAATCCTGACCACAAACACACCCACCCCTGACATCTCCTCCCACTTTCTTGACCCTTCTCCGACCTCTGACCTCCAGTCATCAGTAAGACATCAGTGATGTTATTGCTGAAGCAGCCCATTACATCAGTTACAGGAGAACAAAAGATAACCAAAGACATCTTTCATTTCAACGCTATTTATTTACAGATTCTCCAGACACCTCTTCCACTGAAACCTTGGCATCTACTATTGCTGTTATTTGATCACCTTAACAGTCATTTTCCTGTACTTGTCATCAACACATTCATATTTCTGTACCAGATCACAGTCTTGACTCTTCTAGGTCCTCCTTGGTTTAGTCCAGCAGCTTACAGGATGGTGGACTGAACTTCTACAACCCATGTTTGTGTTGTTTTAGTCGACAGGGCCCTGGAAGATGAGTTTGATGTGGCCCTGCTCCCCTGTCAACCAGGTACCACAGAAGGGGCAGGCAGCATGAAAAGCATGGGTACCGTGGGGTAAGGGGATCTGGCTCCACCCCACCACTGTCTTTTCTGAGCATACGTGGCCGCAGGGGCAGAAAGCATGAGTTGGTGGTCCAGCATCCAAGTACAATCCCCCCTCACAGCCTAACCACAACGGCACATAGGGACCCACCCTCCTGCACATGGGACACTCTCTCTCACCAGTACTGGCTGGTGCTGTGCCCCCTGGGCTTGTGGGCCCTTTTTCCTTGCGGTAGCCCCAGTTGTGGTAACCATGTACGTGACCACAGTTGACGTAGACCCAAGGCTGCTTCTTGTCAACAATCTCGCGTTGGGCCAAGCTGGGGAAGGCCAGAGTGTTGAAGCCCACAGGGCACTGAGGCCGGGCAGCGTTCAGTTCCTGCCGGAGAGACTCCAGCTGTTTAAGGGTGGGGATATGGCGCAATCCAGCCGGGGTCCTCCAGAGAAGGGTAGCCCCACAAAGATCAATAAGAGAACCGTCCTGGAGGGTATTGGACTCATTTTCAATCTAGAAGTGAGAGAATAAGTAAAAATAGTGGGGAAGACAAGAAGAGAGAGAAAGATCATCATCAGTGGAAACAAACTGATGCTTTTCCTTTCAAACAACCATCCAGCCAGTTTCTACGTCAGCATCACCTTGTTAAAGTATGACTGGAAACTAGAGTAAGGATGCAGGCACCTTTTGGCCGCTTTAATGAACCCTGATCCGCTTCCACGAATAGTCTTGTTCGTTTGGAGCCGTGTGAATCCTCATTCATGCTCTTTGTCGGACCAAAGCAGCAAACTCTGGTCCGATTGCAAACCAGGGGTCTCCTGGTTCAGTTCTCTTCCAGTGTGATAGCAAACAGATCATCCAGAGAAGTAAAGAGTGGAAGTGGCGTAGCTCAACATGGTGGATCTGCTGCTCATACTGGACAAATTCTGGTGAAAACCTGATCAGGTTTAAACGTCACATTAAAAAACATTTGACTCTGAGTTTCTGAAGCTTGTTTCACTCACTCTGCTGCTCTCCTGTTTAAAATTAATTGGAAACTCTGCCCACCTTGCTCGCCACTCGGTCACCTGGGCAGTAAATCTGACCCTGGTAGGGTGTGTCTTTGATGTTATGAAGGTGTATATCTTCTTTTGATACAGTCAGAAAGAAGCCTCAAAAGTTTCACAAGGCATCATCCACCCATCTCTAGTAAAACCAGAAACCAGACTGCAGAAATTTATTGTTTACATTGTTTACTTGCAGTGAATGAGCCGTTTTCAGTCCTAGCCAGAGAGTGAGCCTAATTTTCTTCTTCTTTCTTTTTGGTCAGTAGTTGTTTTGTGGAATATTGCCTCCTAGCAAGCAGCTGTTGTAACTGCATGATGTTGTCTAGGTGGTTTGGTCTGCTTCAGTGAAGGACAGTGTGAAAGCAAACCAAAGGAAGGTGACACATATTTCTGAATTCTCGCCTAATCGAACTAAGTTCCCTGGACTACCCTGGTGTGAATGCTCCATGAAACAAGACTGAGGGTGTGTTCCGCTTTATTCCATGGTCTGCTTCCATTGATAGCATTATTTGTTTGGCGCAGTGTGAACACCAACCGCACTCTGATGCAGACCAAACAAGCTGACTTTGTTCCTTTTATAGCCAGGGCTCTCAGTTCACCTGCAAACGAACTATCCAGTGGACCAAAAAGAAAGTGACGTATGCTAAAAGTGATGAAGCATCAAGAAGAAGAAGAAGGAAGTGATGCAGAGTATTATTTATCTGCACACCACAACACAACAACCCGTTGATGTATAACCCGCAATCCAACCCACACATTAATTCTAGTTTTATTCTAGGTTTACTCTAAGTGGAACTTGATATTTACATTGTTTTTTAACTTGCATATTGCACTGGACCACTAGGCTCCCTCCCTATAGTTACTGTTTTTTTGCCACTTGTGAGTTTTATTCATTTGATTGGCAGATTAAACAGATTAAACACAATATCATCAACCATCCCCGGTTTCAGCTGTGTTCTCTGTTTCTGTATCTAACTGTTTGCACTGGACGCCAGGATGGCGAGAACATTCCTCACAATAAGCGTAATGGTAAGAAATGCTCTTGCTAGGCTTCACAGTGTAGAGGACCCCAGCACCTGACAAGTAAGACACTTGTCATAAAAATAAGAGAAAAGAAGAAAAAAAAAGTTATTGTCACCCATCACCTGCCTGGACTTAATAAATATCCACCAATACCTGTGAAATTTAATCTGTATACTTTTTATAATGTTGTTGCAGGTACTTTTGCAGGACTCTGCTCAGGACTGGATTCTCTGGCTCCATTTTTTACTGTTTACGTCCAGTGAAAGAACTAATCAACTAATCTGTTTTTTTTCTTCTTTTTTTCTGCTTTTTCTTTATTGATCATTGGTTGTCTTGGGGAGTTTCACCCTAGGAAGATGTGAAAGTTTTCAGAAATGCCCTCCCAATCAAACCAAGTCCCCCCGGACTATCCTGGTGTGAATGCCCTGTGAGAACAAGAGACTTCCTGTAGAAATGATCATGGGAGGGTGAAGCTAAGATCTTTGCAGCAACTCCATCAAGGGAAATTTCTACCTAAAATCAGAGCGAACCTGAACCACATGTCATCTGAGCCACAGACCGGAAGATGGATAAATGTGACTTAAGGAATTAGAACCAATTGGTCGATGCTGATAAATCCAGTTTGAACCTTTTTAAAGATCATTTTAGTGACCACTCCCAGTCAAAATTAACCATTAGGACAAACTGCCAATATATGTAATATGTAAATGTGCAACTGAACCCCTAGACCTCCTACATATTTAGGTCTCAGTCTTCTTCAAGTGAACCAAATGCAGGAAACAGACTACGACACAAAGGGTATTGTGGGTTTAATACAACTAAGACATATGTGTATAAAGGACAATGCCAGGAGTAATGTTGCCCTGCACCAAACAATAGATGAGCCAGTTTTCTTCTTCACTGTCTTGTCTTCTTTGTCAGAAGAATGATGCTACCCCCACTCAACTGAGTCCCCAGTCGTACAGAGTCTGGCAGACCATTAGGCGAGAATGCACCCTGAGGCAGTTCTGAATTAAAAAGGGGGTCATGAGGACCTGATAAAGTGGACCAACTATAAAGACAAAGTGGTCCACCAACCAAAGATTTCTCTGCCATCTTACCAGTTTCCCCCTCTGCTGAGCAGAGCGGGTTTCCCTCAGAGCGAAGACGTTTCCACAGACTGAGATTTCCCTCCAGACTCCGGGAGCCGGCTCAGACACAAACTCCCCTGTCGGATGCATGACCAGGACTCCATTGGTGGTAAGACCATCCATCAAGCCGTCCGAAGTTCTCCACTTGGCAGCCCGTTCCTGAACGACCCCCCACCACCACAAGCACAAAAAACACACAAAGCAGGAAAAGTTAAGATGATGGAATGAAAGGAAATAACAGAAGATATACATTTAATGTATTTTATTAATATCTGAATAAATCATCTGATATAAATATCAGAAGACTCCTGCACAGAAAACATTTAGTTCTGCTTCTGCTGCATTTAGTACTGAATAAATATTATACTGACTAATATACAGAAACACACTAACAGCTGGTAATAAACACACTCCTGATTCCTAAACAGTAACATTTCCAGCATAAAAAGGTTTGAAAGATCCAAAGCATGCATCAAAGCCTTGAGATTTAGTTCTGTAAACATGTCTGGAAGCCATACCCTGCTCTGGAGAAAATAATCATTTCACTAGATGAGTTCATTTACAGTGTGAACACTATAAACCAAGACTGACCCCTAGGAAGATGTTTTTGGAAGAATCGAAGCCAGCAGCGTAGATGCGGGCCGTATAGGGAGCGCTGCGTTCACACATGATCCGGCAGGCGTAGCGAGAGATTGTGCTTTGGGCTGACTGACCTCCACCTCCGCCCTCCCCTGCTGCACCTCCACCCTGACCACCACTGCCCGTTGTATCGGTGACCACAAAGTCAATCATGCTTTCTGTAGACCTACCAATCTGAGAACAGAGAGAAGCCACTACCATCAGCAGTAACAAAATAAACCAAAATCTTACTGAGGGAACATCAGGGATGGTCTGTGTTCATCATGCAACCATCACAGCCACAAAGAGGAAGGAAACAACTTCATGTTTAATCAGGTCTAATTAAACATTTTTATTTTCATTCCACAACTTTTTAAGAGCTTTTTAAATCATTTAATTTAATATTCACTTTTTAAAATAATGTTACTATATTTTCTCTAAAAAGCAACTATAACTTTGTGGATTATCATATTAACCCTTTAGGCACCAGAGTTTTTAAGGCGTACTGTAAATGAGAAAATATGTTAAATATGAACCAGAGTTTATGATGGAAGTAAACTTACTCTAATTTTGCGTTGTGGCATCAGTCGGTTTAGTATTTATCAAATCATAGTTTCCAAAATACTCAGTTGTGTCATCAAACTGTTGAATTCCCCTTTTTTAAAATACGTCCAGCCACCATCATCGATATTTATAGCGCTATTTAGACCCATGCTGCTGCTCCTACAGATTTTTCATCGCTACGTTTTCAACGCCTGCGGCCTTGATCGTGTCCAGAAACTCTCCTTAATATTGCAATTCTGCCTCCTCGACCAAGGTAAAGCCTCAGAGTTGTCATCTCCCACATGTGCTGCTCAACAGAAGCATCACTTTCACTGTTGCTAGGTGACCAATCATCGTCCAGGAGGCAAATATTCCCCTCCAGAATCAGCGGTGGCTAACTGATGAGAAATATACTTCAACAGTGATAAAGCGTGTCGATGTGTTGCTGATTTCTCTGTAATCCACTCTGTATCATCAACTATGAGCGCTTCTGCATTAGCTCCATATGTGTTTCGGAAATGCGATTTACTTATAAACTTTGAATAAACACTACACCCTTCACTCCTGTAGCCTGCTAACTACTTCACATAGAAATTCACATGTAGCAGTGGGAAGTGGTGACAGGTTTAAACTCTGGAGTGTTTGGTGCTTAGATGGTTAACATTCACATTTGCTTTATAGATATGACATTTGAACTATGTTTGTTTTTGTAAAATCTGGAAAAGTCATTTCAATGCTTGGCCACAATCCATTCTGAGTTGTTACGTCTGGCTCAGACTGCCCAATCTGAACGGTCCGATCTGAACGGTCCGATCTGAACGGTCCGATCTGAACGGTCCGATCTGAACGGTCCGATCTGAACGGTCAGATCTGA
>JBAFTB010000006.1:24558079-24573524 GCA_037177355.1 Melanotaenia trifasciata
TTTTTTTTTTTCAGATGTTTTAATCTACAACAAACTGCTAGTTTTGGGGCCATGTAATAAAAATGGTGGTATGGTGATACTTTGCCATCAAATCTTTATTTCCTTCTGCTGAAACATTTCTGAACTCTACTAAGATTCAAAACAATGTCAGAAAACTGGAATATGTAATTTTGTTGTGTCATTTAGCAGTATTACTCTATATGACCATGTTTGGTTTTGCTTTCGTTTTTAATACGCTGATATACAGAATAATATTTATAATTTAATTCATTCTGAAACCATTTTCATTCCTGATGTTCATATTGGGACTACAGTTTTTGTTTTTAAACAAGTTTATAAATTGTTTAAAGCAAGCTTTATTATTATAATGTCTCCAAAGGTTGAACTCTATTTGTTTTTAAACCATTCTGACTATATGTGTCTCATTTATAACTTTACTTCAGTTTCAGTAAAATCTCAGCAGGAAAAAGCAGAAAACTAATGTTTTTACCTTTGACACCAGAGGAGTTGAGACGTTGTGGATGACATCAGGTTTGACCCCGTTGGCTTTAGGTCTCTTGTAAAGGGCCAGCCGACTTCTTCTGCGACCTTTGTCCCCACTGGCCAGTGACCCATTGTGTCTGTGAAACAACAACAACAACAAAAAGTTCCAATAAAGATGTTTTAGTATGAAAGGTAACAGGATTTATTTACAACACTGAAGCATGGCAGAATAAAAATGTTTAACATTTACACAGTTTCTAAAAACAACATTAAGCATCCTTTGCCTTGAGTCCAACATCATATTTAAATGAGTGATATCCAACAACAGGGCTGCACGGTGGTATAGTGGTTGGCACTGCGGCCTTACAGCAAGAATGTTGCTGCTTTGAGCCTCGGCTGGGGAGAGGTTCGAACCTTTCTGCGTGGAGTTTACCTGTTCTCCCCATTTATGCGTGAGTTCTCTCCGGGTATTCTGGCTACCTCCTATGTTAGGTCAATTGATCACTCTAAATTCTCCCTAGGAGTTAGTGTGAGGGGTGGTTTGTCTTTCAGTGTTGGCCCTGTGATGGACTAGGGACCTGTCCAGGGTGTACCCTGTCCCTCGCCTGCTAATTGCTGGGATAGGCACCAGCTTCCCTGCAATAATGGAATACGCAGTATAGAGAATGAATGAATAATCAAAGACAGCAGCATATTTTTTTACAATTTGACATTTAACTTTTTTTTTTAAGTGTAGAGTTCCTCATCACAGCTGGACTTACCAACCAGTGCTCTGTGACATATTTGAATGTATGAATGAATGAATGAATTTATTTATTTATTTCAAATTAATGAAAGAGAAAACTATATACAAAAAGAAAATAATGAAAAAGAAAAAAGAATACCTCTCCCTGAGCTGCCACCTTACAGTGGTGAGAGGTTTGAGCATCGTGAAGATCCTAGGAGCTATGTTGTCAGGGGCTTTATGCCCTTGGTAGAGTCACCCATGGCAAACAGGTCTCTAGGGGAGGAACCAGACTAAGCATGGCACAAATATCGCTATGATGCAGTAAAACAGTGGTTCTGCATTTCCCTTGTCCAGATATGGCCCCCCTCTTGAGCCATGCCTGGAGGCACAGAGACAAGTACCTGGTTTCCAGGCCTTTGCCTATATGGCTCAGTTGGGCTCAGCCCGAAAGGATAACATGGGTCCTGGACTCTTTTCCATTCTGGACTTGCTCCAGGTGAGAGGCGCCAAGCAGGTTTAGGCATTGCGATCCTATTGGGTGCCTGTACGCTGGGGTTTACCTCAGAAGAGGGAAACCTCCCTCCACCTTCAGGTGGGGGTATGGGTTCTGACTGTTGTTTGTGCTTATGCACCAAATAGTACCCACCCTTTTTGGAGTCCTTTGATCGGGTGTTGGAGAGTACTCCTTCCAGGGACTCCCTTGTTCTGCTGGGGCACTTCAGTGCTAATGTAAGCAATGCCAGTGAGATCTAGAGGGGCGTGATTGGGAGGAATAGACCTCTGATTTGAATCGGAGGGGTGTTTTGTTATTGGACTTCTGTGTTCATCATGGATTGTCCATAACGAACACCATGTTCAGGTATAAGAGTGTCTGCATGTGAACTTGGCACCAAGACACTCTAGGCCGCAGGTTGATGATCGACTTTGAAGTCTTATCATTGGACTTGTGGCCGCATATCTTGGACAGTGGAAGAAATACTTTGAAGACCTCCTCAATCCCACTGACACGCCTTCTGATGAGGAAGCAGAGTCAACCCTGGCATGGGCTCTCATATCTCTGGGGCTGAGATCGCTGAGGTGGTTACAAAGCTCCTCGGTGGCAGGGGGTGGACCAGGTCTGCCCAGAGTTCCTTAAGGCTCTGGATGCTGTAACGCCTTCTACCGTGTCCCTCCGGGGACTCCTGTGGGGGGTGCTCTGGCAGTATAGAGTGCCAGATCCCCTTGTATGAGCTGTCTGGTCCCTGTATAACCAGTGCCAAAACTTGGTCTGCACTGCCAGCAGTAAGTGAGATTAATTTCCTGTGAGGGTCGGACTCCTCCTAGGCTGCCCTTTATCACTGATTCTGTTTATAATTTTTATGGACAGAATTTCTAGGTGCAGCAGAGGTGTTAAGGGAATCTGGTTTAGTGGCCTCAGGATTGGGTCTCTGCTTTTTGAAGCTGATGTGGTTCTGTTGGCTTCATCGGGCCGTGATCTCCATCTCTCGCTGAAGCGGCTGGAAGCCGACTGTGAAGCAGTCGGGATGAGAATCAGCACCTCCAAATCTGAGACCATGGTCCTCAGTTGGAAAATGGTGGAGTGTTCTCTCCTGGTCAGGAAAGAGGTCTTGCCCTAAGTGGGAGAGTTCAAATATCTCACAGTCTTGCTCATGAGTGAGTGGCAGTGATGCAGACTCTGCATTGATGAAGAAGCAGCTGAGCCAAAAGGTAAAGCTTACAATCTATCGCTCAATCTACATCCCTACCCTCACCTATGGTCACAAATGAGTTTCCTCCACAGGATTGCCAGGCTCTCCCTTAGAGGCAGGTTGAGAAGCTCGGTCATCCAGGAGGGGCTCAGAGTAGAGTTGCTGCTCCTCCGCATCAAGAAGAGACAGATGAGGTGGCTCGGGCATCTGTTAGGATGCCCCCTGGATTCCTCCCTGGTGAGGTGTTTTGAGCATGTCCCACCAGGAGGAGATCCTGTGTGTGAAAGACCCAGGACATGCTGAAGGGACTACATCTCTCAGCTGACCTGGGAACACCTCGGGATCCCCCCAGACAAACTGGCAAATGTGGCTGGGGGAGGGGAGTCTGGGCTTCCCTGCCTCAACCTGACCCTGGATAAGCGGTAGAAAATGGATGGATAGATGAATGGATGAAAAAAAGAATAATAATAATATTGCATCATCAAATCATAATGTAAAGAAAATCGAAAAAGGAGTGAGAAGAAATATGCACTTTTTTCCCAGATATATATTACTCATTCCTAGGAGTACTTTATTAATTCCTAGGACTACTTTATGACTACTTTTCTGATTTAATTTCTTAATTCCTAAGGACTACTTTACTCATTCCTATGACCAGGGTGCGATTTGTGAAAAACCAGAGGGAGGATAATTCTGATCATTTTGAGCAACATTTCGATAATTTTGAGAAAAATGACCACAACAGCAGACCAACAGTCTAACAGGCTAAAAATGGTTGTTTCTCCTGTGAATTTGCTTAACACAGGTTATATAACCACGGCAGTAGGGTCTCTTTTTTGTCAAACTAGAACTGAACCCCTGCATTTGCAGAAATATTTGCTCATTATATTGATGTTAAATTTGTGCGAAATAAAAATAAGTAAAAATAATTTTAAAAAGGCCCTTTATAAATTTAAAATAAAATATGGCAAAGCCTACCACAATGTGCTGTCAAAATGTTATTTTTTCTTTTGTGATTAGTTGGGTAGCCTTTTGGTCACTACAAACTACTCTGTTCTGATAAAGCATCTGGTTTTCCCTGAAAGTAATATGGATTTCTTTTATAAGGAGATAACCATTTACTTTTTCTGCTGTATTCCAGGTCAGTTTACTTCGACACAGTAACATACATGTTGATTCTGACAATTCTGTACTTATCTCACATGTTTCAGCTTTCTTCTAAGACCAAGATTTTACAGACAGCCCTTGTAGTTGTGAAGCTATACTTAATTTATTTTGGGTATGTCATATCAGACAGGAGACAGAAAAAGAGGTTAATATTCACACCCTTATTTCATAGGGATCACGTTCAGCCTCCAATTCATTCCTTCCCGCTTAATGTGCAATTGTAAAAAACATTGGACATCTCTGTGAAGCAGCCCCTCTGCTGTAATTACAGGCCTCCTGGTTTCTTTTTGAGAGAATCAGAGAATGGATCAATAGTTCAATAAATGGCAGCATTTTAAAAAAATGTACGAGCTAAAGATTAGAATAAACATTATGATACATACATGTAGAGTATGTTAGAGACAAAATCTCACCCCAAGACAATGAGCTCGCCGTATTTGACAGGCTCCTTGGCCTCAGGAAAGACTCCTTCGTTGGTTTGTGAGCTGGAGCCCAGGGGGGGTGAGGGCTGGCTCTTGTTGCAGGATGGGCGCAGCTCCAGAGATGGGGTGGGACACAGCGCCTCTGAGCTACCCTCCAAAACCATGCCCACTGGCCACAGCTGGGGTTTACTGTTAGAAAAAAAAAACAGAAAACATGAGAAAACCCTGTTACTGATGAAGGAATTTAGCCTAGATGGGACAGAAGCTTCATTAGTTTATTGGTCTCTTTGATGTTAAATAAATAGAGCTGTGGGAAAATTTATATGTTTTCAAAAGTAATGATGTAATTAATATGGCTTGTTGGAAGGTTCCCATTGTTTTTTAACTTTGTTGTACTCTTTATCTGAGGATATATTATGATTTTGTCATTTTGTTATATGTTAGACAGGAAGACAGATGGTTTGAAAGAGGACTGAAAGAAGCCAGTGATGGTGGACTTTAATATGTCCTGATCTGAAGTGGTAGCCTCAGGCATCATCTATCAAAAGTTTATAATGCAGCCTTGATATATCTCACCAAATATTTGACATCAGAAACAACAACATGAGACTCAGTCTCTAACTACTGGCATGATCTAGCTCCTCAGACACCATTAGATATATGGTGGAAGCCATTTTTTTAAATGTATTCATTCTAACGTCCTGAACCGGACTGTGACTGTACTGAACCTGTTTATTGCTGCTATATATAGAAGATGAACTGAACTGAAACTTAAAAACTGAAAGCGAATGTTATGGTGGTGCATGGTGCTCACAAATCACTGATTTGTTATTTTTGTCAGTTTTGTCACATTCCCACAGCATGAGAGACAGAAAATGGAGAAGTAAACCTAAACCAGGTCTTCCAGTTTACATCAATACTCCTAAATTCAAGGTGGAGACTTTCATGTGTTCACAAGGTTGTTCTAAAAAATAGAATAAGAAGAAAAGGAAAACAACAAACAATAACATGTCAAAATGACAGAAACCATTGGTCATTTTCACAACATGGTCCATAAATATTTCAGATTTTTCTGCTCCAACACATCCCCACACGGTAGGTGACTTAAAATAGAAGCAGGATGATGTATGAAAGAAAAGACATGGTGGTGGTGGATGAGTGTAGAGTGGTAATAGGAAGGCGGAGGAGTGGGTGGCAGTGATGATAGGAAGGACACGTGATGCTGCAGCAGAGCTTAAATGTAACCGTGGTGATGTGGATGGTAAAGGGCGAGGAAGGAGGAGACTGTGTAATAAAGTGTGGGAGTGGCCAGAGCTGGCAGGATGATGGATTGCCTGTTCTAGGCCACACATACACTGATCAGCCCACAACCACATGGTGGGGGAGGAGAGAGAGAGATGAAACAAAGGAAACATGTCTGACAAAAGAATGAGGGAGTGACAGTAAGTAGATGAAAGGAATGCAGTTGATCAGAGATGAGTGAAGGGTCAGGAGGGTTCTGTGGCAGATATGATGATGTCTGGACCTGATTTAACCATTTTTATGTGAATTATGGGGGAAATAAAGACTTGTTAAGAGGTTAAAGATTCTAGTGAATTTAAATATCCACACTACCCGTCTACCTTATCAGGTCCACCTTGCTAGTACTGGTTTGGACCCTCCACAACTCCAGAACTGCCTTAATTCTTGGTGGCATAGATTAAACCAGGTGTTGGAAACATTCCACAGCGATTTTGCTCCATATTGACATGATAGCATCACACAGTTGCTGCAGATTGGTAAGTCTGGTGACTGTGGAAGCCACACGAAAACAGTGAACTCATTGTCATGTTCAGGAAACCAGTTAGAGATGATCTGAGCTTTGCAACATGGTGCATTACCCTGCTGGAAGTAGCCATCAGTGGATTGTATACTGTAATCAAGGGACTGACATGGTCAGCAACAATACTCAGGTAGTCTGTCGCAGTTAAACCTTGCCACGTTGGTACTGGCCAAGAAAATATCCCCCTCACCATTAACAGCCTGAACTACTGGTCCAAGGCAGGACGAATTCATGCTATCATGCTGTTTCCACCAAATTCTGACACTACGATCCAGATATTGCCTCATAGTAAATGGACTGTACTTATATAGCACTTTTTTCTAGTCACATGTTGACCACTCAAAGCACTTTTACACTGCAATTTACATTCACCCATTCACGCACACACACACACTTCTATTGTTATACATTAAGTGCTTTATAGTAACACACATTCATTCCCCCGATGGGCACATTAGGAGGCAATGTGTCTTGCCCAAGGTAACTTTGGCATGGAGTCAGGGGAAGTCAAGAATCGATGCACCAGCTTTCTGGTTGGTAAATGACTGCTCTTCCTCCTGAGCTCCAGCCACCCGGGGCAACGTTTCTCCATCTTCTAATGTCCAGTGTTGGTGAGTCTGTGTGAATTGTAGCCTCAGTTTCTTGTTCGTAGCTGACAGGAGGCACCCGGTGTGGTCTTCTGCTGCTGGAGCCCATGTGCTTCAAGGCTGGACGTGTCGAGTGTTCAGAGATGCTGTTCTGGTTATTGTGTGAACTCATTCCACTATTATGGTCCTCTTGTGTGAAACAGCCTTCAGGTCTGCCGAAACTGTGGATGCTTTTAAAAAGGCTTGTCTTTTCAGCTTAGCTTTTAACTGAATTTTATTTTTACTTATTCATTTTGTTTGTTTGATTTAGCCTATTTTTATCTATTTATTTATTTACCGCACCCTGCCCTGAGTGGGAGAGTTCCTATGACGACGCCCTCTGTGGGCATTGGTGAAGTAGTTCCTGGTGTTGACATATTCCCAAGACATCGTTTCCCTCACCTCAGCATCAAGCTAGATGGTTTTCCCCCAGTTATATTTTCTATATTGATGTTTCAGTTAAAGACACAGAAACTCAGAAACTAGAAGTCAGAGTTTATGTTAGTGCAGAAAGAGGTGAGGGTTGTAAATGTGTGCTGTGTAGGTGTGAGTGTGATGTGAGTGGAAAGAGATCATGATCAGGTGTGTGTTCCAGTACTTATATGAGTGTATAAAGGTTTGCGTGTTTGTGTGTGTGTACATATATATATATATATATATATATATATTGTTCATTTGTGACCTGTGACTACTAGATGGACTTTAGGAAGGTGGTCTCAGAAGCTTCTGGGATAAACTTGCTGTGAACGCTAGCATACACGTCAGCGTTCAGCTACGTTTGTGTGTGTATTTGCTGCAAACGACACAAGCACAGCGCAGCAAAAAAGTTCAATACTGGAGGTAACCGCAAGGCGGGATACACAGCACTTAGACTTTGAAATAGTCAAAAGTTCAAGCTACAGGTCACGTTGTATTTCTGGGTCATCAACCCCCAAAACGCTTCCAATTTGTTGCCAACTGTTAAGGCAGGAGTGTTTATTGCTGTGCAAGAAGTAAGAAAAAATCATACAGATGGCAGTATGTGGACAAGGTCTGACAGACGGTCTTCAAAACTATCGGCATGTGTTTACCTTGGACCTGTCATATTTATGCTCTTGTTCGCATGAGTGCCTCTAGAGTTCAAGTCACTATTGCAACTCGTGCACACGACACGTTAACTCGTGTCAACGCGAGCAGCCTTTGTGCTAAACAAACGTAGGGAAAGCGCTAACAGAAAGTATATCCCAGTCCTTAGAAAGGCCAAAAGGGTGTTTGAATGTAATATGTGAGCCAAATGGAGGTGACATGAGTTCATTATTGGCTATATCAACTTCAGTGTGGAGACCTCCACAAGGACAGAGGGGTGCTACCCCAATAATAAGTCCTGGATTCCCACTGACCTGAAAACGCTGCTGACATGGTCCACAAATACTTGAAAAAAGAGATGAGACAGCAAGGAGAAAACAGCTGAAGGACAGTCTCCAGCAGAATAATGTGAGGAATATGTAAATGAGAAGGACCATTTGAAGCAGAAGGAGAAACCGATCCGAGGCTTTATCAGTCCAGGTTCAAGTCAGACCAGTATTCTCTTCTCCTGCATCCACAGATGGATTATTATTGTTTTATTTGTACATTTTACATTAATAAATTTTACCATAAATTGTTACTTTTCATTAATAAATCTCACACACTTTGTGTTTTTTGTGCCATATTAATGGTAAAATAGTAAATGGTCTGTATTTATATAGCGCTTTTTATGTACCTGGATACCCAAAGCGCTTTACATTATACATCACATTCACACACACATTTACACACTGATGGCGGAAGCTGCCATGCAAGGTGCTCAACCACAACCCACCGAGGGACACCTCGACATGAGCCCGACAGGCCGAGGATCGAACCGGCAACCCTCAGGCTACAAGACTGGCTAAAATTTGGCTAAAATGATGCCACCTCTCAGACCTCTCTGTTGCTCTGCAGCAGCTGCCTGGATAACTGGTTTTAAACACAGGGATGAGCAGTTACTGGACAGCAGTCACATGAAACCACCAACAATAATTATAAATCCTTCATTCTAACAGGTAAATGGTATTTTAATGTCCATAACATGTTGTCTTTACACTGAAACTCTGGTAAAAAAGTGGTTTATTGCTGATTTGAGGCCAGGTCTGCTTAGCTGAGAACTGGTTTCCTCACACCAGGAGATTTGAAGCTAGAGATCACCAAGGAGACATGAGATGATGTTTGTTTGTTTTATCAAGACTTTTACATTCTAAATAAACTTATTTTTAGTTACCACAATTCCCAGCTTGTTTTGTTTTGCCCTGTCTTCATTAAATAATAAGAAAAATAAAAGTTTTATATCAATAACAACTAGACTGAAGTTATATCTCCTTAATATAATCTATGAAAACCAACACTACATTTTTCAGTGTAAATACTTTTGTACATTTACTTGGATGACTACTTTTTTACTTCCACTTAAGTAATATTATTTTGAAGTAATGCTGCTTTATTTGAGTACATATTTTGGCACCTCTGTAAACCTGCATCACGGCTGCAGTGCTGGAGGACCCTGAACTCATCAAGTTTGTTTGGTTTCTAACGTTATAACAGTTTATCATCATAATTTATTGACATGTCTTCTTATATGGAGGAAAATAAGGAGCCCAGACTGTTGATCACAGCAGCTCCACACACAGAGGGATTCAGGCCCACGTGAGGAAACTGATTTCCCAGAGAGCCACAAAAAAAAAAGACTCATGGAGGAAACTGTTCAACATAAAGGCGCTGCCACCTTCTGCTGCCATTTTAGGTCCCATTACCAAATCCTCTTCCTCCAGACAGCCTGGAACCATCTAGAAACACTGAACTCTTAATGCGCCAGAGAGGCTGGATCTGGGAATCTCTCTGGATCTGGGACTCTCTCCTCCTCTGATCCTGCTGTCACCTGCAGATCTCTGCGGTCTGCGTGGAAACATGATGATGATGATGATGATGATGATGAAGATGATACGGTAGTTTGGTAGGACTGGGATTACAAACAGGTTCCGGCCTCCTCGTGACCGATAACAACACAGCTAACTATGATAATTTTACGGCCTTTAATGCCGTATGCAGCGCGCGCGCACAGGCTCGGGGGTTGTAGGGAGTCCACCGCACAAATCTGCTCGCGCGCGCACACTTTCCCTACGCAAAAACATCCATTGTAGCTGAGAGACAGGTGATGTCCATGTTGTGATCAGACTCAGCTGACTTCAGCAGCAACAGACCAACGAGGAAGAGATGATGATGATGGTGATGATGGTGATGATGATGAGGAAGACTAACAGAACCTACCCGCCGATGTTCACAGATGGTGGTCCGGATCAGCAGAATCCCGTCTGTATTCGGAGGAGGGAAGGCGGGATGTGTCGAGAAGGAATAAAAACCGGGAAAGGAGGGAAAGGAGAGGAAGAGGAGAACATCAGCAGGGCGGTCATCGCCTCCACTCGTTACGTTACACCGGAGACACGTCCACGTCCGGATATCATCACACGCTCACGTCCGCCTCTCACATCCCCGTCTTCCTCCCCATAGGCTAGGTTCTTACCTATCTATCTATCTATCTATCTATCTATCTATCTATCTATCTATCTATCTATCTATCTATCTATATGTATGTATATATATATATATATGTGTGTGTGTTTCCAGTGCTCCCAGTAGCATTAACTATATAGCTGATAATTAAAATGGCCCAGCCCACATACAGTAAGTAGCCTACACTTACTATAGACCATTGTATTAGACACTACCTTCAGCAATTACTTTTACTTTTATACTTTAAAGTATATTTAAAAGCAATTACTTCTACTCCAGTAGAGCATTTTTACTAAAATCCATTTTTGTCTGTTTTTTTTAAAGTAGTGTCAGAGTTGCTCTCAGTGCTGCGTTTTATAGGATTTGTAAGATTATGTTAAGACTTGAACGTGTTATTGGGTTTAACCTTCTTTCCCTCCACAAATTTAGCAGTGTTGTGAACAAAAATGTACACACACCAAAACTGCTATAAAATAATCATAAATCAATAAGTTTATCCTTTTTTTCCATGTCACAGCAACTCAAAAATAACAAACATTCAATCATTTCTAAGAGTTTTAGATACCAGTTTGATTTTTTTGAGTTATTAATTACACATTTAAAACAAAACAAAACAAAAAAAAAACTCAGATTTGTCTTTAGTTTCACAATGAGGAACATTTTTTTAGACGGTTTGTCTCAGATTGGTGAACCTCTGTCCTTCTAGACTCTCTTAAAAACTCCTCCTATACCCAGTCATGTTACTGACCTGTTGCCAATTAACCTGCTTAGCTGTCATGTTTTTGATTTGTACAAATTACTTTTCCAGCCTTTTGTTGCTCCTGTTGCAACATTTTACAGACGTGGTGCTGCCATCAGATCAAAATGAGCTCATATTTTCCATGAAATGAAAAATGTTTCAACATCTGATATGTTGTTCATCTCCTGCTTTGAATAAAATATTAGTTAATTAATTTTCTGGTTTTATTTACATTTATCACTGACCAAACGTCTTTTTTAACTGATTTATTTGCTGTTCCAAAGAAAAGCCTGTCATTCTAAAAAAGTTCTCTCATACTGACTTTATTTTTTAAGGTGTACAATATTTCCCAAATATTTCAAAAACATTTTGATCTGGTTGAAAGTTTTTACTTTTCACACGGATTTGTAGAAAAAAAACAAAAAAAAACAGCATGCCTGGGTAAAATGGAGGAAAACATGCATCCTGTATCAAACATTACCTGCTCTGAAAAACTGAAAAAGATGTCCCCACATGGTTTCTCTACTCAGCATTTAAAGCTTCAGATGTTCAAAGTTTCAGATTTATGTGTTAACTTGCTGAGCGTGGAATGTTTTCTCCACTGGAGAAGAAGAATGAAGCAAAGAGATGTGAAGATTAATTTATTTAGCGACGTTGCATCCAACACAGAACAGACCTCACATTCAGAAAAGGGAAATATATTCATTTAAAAAACAAAAAATGTCAGAGCAGCACTTTCTGAGAATAATTCCAGAAATATTGATCCTAATGGTCAGAGGGGCTGACCCCACCGAGGAATGTCAGAAATTTGGACGCAGTTCAGCCACTGATACCAGCAGCTGTCCATCATAAGGATGATGTTCCTGACAAGTCTCTTTTGATTGGCTCAAAATCAAAGCTGCACATCAGAGGTTTACAGCAGAGGACCGACGGAGTCCTACTCCTTCTTCTTCTTCCTCTTCTGCTGTCCTGGGGAGCTGTTCCAGTAGTAGAGGACCTGCAGGGCGATGATGCCATTGCAGGTGGAGGAGATAACGTAGGTGAGGGCCATTAGCGAATCTCCTGTTTCCTGAAACCACACAGCTCATGACGGCTCTACTTTCTGTGGAGGAATCTGAAAAGTGAGCAGGTTTCAGGTCTTACCTGGACAGAGGTGAAGATGCGAGCGAGGGATCCAGCAAACAGAAGGAAGACGGAGATGGCTGACAGCTGACCGGTGTGTCCGTTCTGGAAGTTGGTGGCGGCCTGGATCAGCTGGGACAACAAGACCAGGAAGTCATTACCCTGCAGCTTTAGCTGTACTGTAACTATAGCAACAGCTGATTGATTACCCTGCCCACGATGATGGCCGGCATGTTGGAGGCCTGCAGGGAGGTGACCACTGACCGAGGGGTGACGGAAGAGAGGAGGACCCCCAGCAGGCTGACATACACCACCACAAACAGGAAACCTGGAGAAGATCAAACCTGTTTTATTCATCTACCAGGTCCAGATAAAGGTGCAGAACCAGAACTGGTGTACCAGATCATGTGAGGAGAAAAAACACAGTCTGGTCTTGGTCTCACCTCTGCTGGTTCTGCCTCCGTACATCTGGATGAGGAAGCCGATGGTGACAGTCTGCAGCATGAGGAACAGAGCTTCTCCCCACGCACTGAGGAGACATCAACACGTTAACCACCTCCGCATGACACGTGATATTATTCACACGTTAACCACCTCTAAACCATGTGTGTTATTAACTGGATGTGAGGAGGCTCCAACCTAAAGGGGAACTTGTTGGTGATGCTGTAGACCATGGTCCCAGTGATGGCCAGCAGCTCCAGCATCACCGACTTGAAGCTCAGTCCTTCAGCGCTCTTTGCTCCCATCAGCTTTAAAATCTGAGGCAACTTCACTGGAAACAGAAAAAGACAAAAATAAACACAAATTCAAATACTTCATAAAGCAAATATCAATGAAATATTAAAACAGACTAAATAGGATTTAAAAACAAACGAAAAACAACAAATCAGACAAATAAAAACGTCCCAAAGACCTGCAGCTTCTAACAGGATCATCTTGGAACCAGTTCAGATAAATACTCAGGACCAGTAGGGGCCTTCAAAACCAGTAAAAGAATCTTAAAACCTAAAACTGTGCAGAAGCCCATGCACACATAGATGGCAGCTGGAACTGATGATGGAGTCTTCATAAGTGTCTCGCCTTCTTGCTCCAGGACCTGCATGTTCTAGATCAGGGCTACTCAATTCAGTTCTACGACGGCCACAGTCCTGCAGGTTTTCAATGTGTCCCTGCTCCAACACACCTGACTCAAATTAACGAGTCACTGTGCAGAACTTCATAGGTTACTGGATCCATTTCATCAGTCTGGTGGGAGCGTTGACTCTGTGCACATCACACACTGTGCAGAGAATCAAGTTCCTGGGGACCCAAAAAAAATAAAAATAGGGGCAAATGATTAATCATAATTACGACGTATCTAATGTTACACATCTTAAAGCCTTCTGATGGTGAAATGTGAGTGTTGTTGACGATTTATTAACAGGAAGACAGACTGCTGTGGGCCACAAAGCCAAAAACAAGAACCAGGATACATAAACAAACAAGCTCTGCTATTAGCTATCTGCCGCTAACAGCTGTAACATCAGACCGTATTGACTCACTCATTCTCACACACACAATTTGTCATGTCTTCCAATGACCTCGTGTGTACTGGGTCCTGATTCATGTCTACACATTACACTTTGAATGTTGACAGGTGTCTTTGGTGAGCTGCAAATTAATTGCCCCTATGGGATAAATAAAGTTTTCTAGAAAACATGAAGAGAACCACCCCCTTAACTTCCAGCCAATCAGAGAGTTTAAATAAAACACACTGCATTGACTGAGCTTCTGACATGTTCAGTGACACTCTGTAAATGTCACTACAACAGGAACAATATTTTTATCTCAGCTGAACTGATGTTGTAACGACAATCTTAACGTCACAGTTACAAGTAAAATTTGTCAGCCTGTTATAATAAGAACTACGCTGACACGTATAAAAAATACTAAACTAATTTATTTATTTTGTGTGTTGTTTTGATACACAGCCACCAATGTTCTGGTGGTCTGTTCTGTTCGATTTTGCCTTCAACTCAACTTTGACAGACAGTTGTTCAAATTTTACACAGATCTTTTCCTTCTTTCTCTTTTGGTGGGTTCTGACAGCATTAGTAACACATATTACTTTCGCTTTGTCATAATTCCACCTGCAGCTTCGACTCAAACAGAAGTTATATGAAAACATGCACCTCGGACCAGGAATGGCGTGTTGTAACTTTTGTGGCGCAAACATCTCACAGTGTTTGTATAATTCGCAAAAAAAAAAAACTTTTCGTCCTATAGGAATGAATGGGATTTGGCCAAAATGAGCCAAAAGTTCGAAGCAGTGGTGCTTAGGGCACCCAACAGGCTAGCAGCGGTCATGGCTGTGAGACACTTTCAGCCCAGTAACACTCTCTCTCTCACTGAGAATGCGGTTGTTATGACCTCTGACGGAAACCTTTTCTGTTCCTGTGAACAAACTTCACCCACACCGAGTGGACACTCAGCAGGAGGAGCTAAATTCTCTCCATAGACAGTCCCACCACCATCCCACTCTGCAGCTACTCATCATTTACTCTGTCAGAGATGAGCAGTAGACGTCAACAGGTGATCTGGAACTCATCTTCATCATGTAAATAAAACAGAGGAGGAGGATGATGATGAAGGAGAAGACCATCTTGGGGCAGCAGTGGCTCAGGTGGTTGAGCAGCTAGTCCGGTCATTTAAATCCCGCCTCATCTCAGTCAATCTGTGGTCGTGTCCTTGGGCGAGACTCTTCACACACGTTGCCTCTAGTGTCAGTAACACTGTAGATAAATGTCTGGTGGTCAGAGAGGCGGTTGGCGTGGATTGCTGTGGCTGCACCTTAAGCAATATAAAGCTCCTTGAAAAGTGCTGCGTAGATTTAATCCATTATTATTAGGATTACATTCAGGCCAGTTCTAGGTCTGATGATTTGATTAAGAACCAAATGAGGAAACTGGTATTCACATTCCTCCAAGCATAACATTCACAACCAGAAATGGTGAAATGCAGTGGTCTTTATCCCTACATACACAAACCTACCAGCAGAAAGCATTATTAAAACAGAACCAGGAGCCACGAGGATTGAAGCGACACA
>JBAFTB010000006.1:24629021-24646191 GCA_037177355.1 Melanotaenia trifasciata
AATGTATGTATATGCTACTGGATGCTTGAATTTCCCTCGGGATCAATAAAGTATCTATCTATCTATCTATCTATCTACAAATGCATTTTGTTTAGTTCAGTGTTGACAGTTCATTTTAACATGCACAACACTGGTTGCCTCAGATGGTGGGGTAAAACGCTGGTCGAATATGGCTGAACCAGAGTTGTGAGGGTCCCCTGTCAGAAGAAGCTTCAACTTTTCATATCATTCATTTTTCTCAGCTGTTGACTTGTGTGTTATATTGAGCCTCCTCTGGTCAGTAAACATTTCATCTTGTTCTGATATTCCCAAACATGAACAGTTAATTTGTTTGCTGCCATGCTTGTTGTGAAAACTGAACTAAACCTCCCACCTGTTCAGATATGTATGCAGCAGTTACAAATTATTACAAATTATCGATTGTTGACAGATTATTGGTGATTTGTCAGGTAAAATTAAGTGCTTCTTTTCACCCACTGTTTTCTGTTGGTGCTGTCAATTTTTATATATATAAAAAATAAACCTGTTGTGAACTGAGGTTGGGTGGTTTGTGTTTTAATAAAGACACACAATCATTTTCTTTTGAAATGCATTTTATTCATAAATGACACACATACCAAATTTTACTGAAACATTTTGATAAAAATGACATTTTTTAAGTATAAGTTAAAAAACAAACAAACAAGAAGATAGAAGAACGGGGTTGGCTCCACACCATCATCACATAGGGGTCACTTTGTCATCTTTTTTATTGTCCAGGTTTTCATAAGGAACACCTGAAAGAGAGATGTTAGGATCAGAAACCAGGTAAGATAACGACCCTTTTCAGACCCTCAGCAAAAAACTTGAATGCCACATGAACCTGAACACATCACTTATAATGAACTCAAATAATTAAATTTTTCTAACCCTCCAAAGTCTAGAGAAGTAAAAAGCAAGTTAACCAACATTATCTGAAAACAGTAAGATGTTGACTTTCACTTTCACAGTTGTAGATTTTTTTTTTTATTTTTTAAATTTCTATAAAAGTTTCCAAACGTTTCTACGGTGCATAATTTATGATGTGTGGAAACATATTTCTGTTTTTCCTAGAACTTTTGTACTTCTAATACAACTCTACTGAACAAGGAGTTGATATACTATTGAAATTGAATTAAATTATTTATCTCTCAGATAAACTAATATTTGTTTCACAACAGAACAGAGAAAATGGATGTTTAATTTGAAACATTATACTGTTTCATGAAAAATGTATGTAATGAAAAAAGGTTTAAATTCAGAAATAATTCACTGGAATTAACCAGATTAGTGTCCACATGTTCCTCCAGGAATGTTGCTGCCTCATATTTTCCATGAAACTGTAAAATATGTCAGTTTCCACACTGTTAAGGCCCATTCGTGCTGATGCAGAAGACGGATACTCAGACGGACGAACAGACGATACGTCAGTTATGACCAGTAATTTGGTCAGTTTTTAGGGAGCTTAGCTATCCGTCGCTTGATGCAGAAGATGAAGCAATACAGCGAGAAATCGCAGGGGCAGAGCAGAATAGCTGATATGCAACCAGTGAAAAGAAGAGAAGGATCAGGAAGGGAGCAAAAAAGTAGAAGAAGAATAAAGACGAGGACAACAACTGTAGAAATTGTGTGAGCTCTTGAAGAAAGACTATATGTGAATGTTTAAGGCGTGTGGTTGGAAACAACTTTATAGTGGTGCATTACTGCTTCCAAACGTGTATTAAACTAACGTGGGCTCATGGCAGTGAACTCTGGACTCAGCACTACCCACTACTAGAAGAATTTACTCAACAAGCATGGCAATTCAAAAGACGCATGGAAGTATGAGGACAGTGAGGTATGACAACGTTTGAAATGGACGTCACTATTTACGTTCGCAAGGGAGCATAAATGAGCCTTTATATGTTCTGTTGGACATAAATATCAAATTTACAGACTTTTGTGACTGTGTCCTGATTGTTTGGATGTAGGTTGTACTGATGTTAAGAACAGGAAGTATAACTGTTTCAGAGCAGATCTTCTGTTCTCCGTGTTTCTCCATCTGTCAGCTGTTTCAGTCCCTGAAGATTATTACATTTTTCTCCTGATCAGTGATTCTTACTTGTTTTCATGCTGAGCTTCGCCTCTTGTAACTTGTGTTTCCTGTAGAGAGAAAAGCCATGCTGAGACACTGGATCAACTCTTTCGTTCTGGTGACATAATGATCACCATGGAAGTCTTTATGGAGCAAGGATAGAGATAGGTTCTGTAACTTGTATCTCTATATATGTATGTTTAACAGGTACAGGTATATAAATATAAAGTATGGATTCATTTTGCAATCTGAAAACACAAGTCAGTTTTCTCTATTCTCTAATCTGACTTTAAGAATAAATCTGTACTTGAAGCTTTGTTTTGTACGTCAACTTGTAACAGCATCAGGTGTGGAGATACAAGATATAAAACTTATGTCCTTATCCTTCTCAATATGACAGCAGTGTGTCGGTGCTTCTGGGCTCACGAATCTGTTGATACTCACTTTGATTTACGTCTGCAAACACACACAATTGTGATCACAATGGCAACGACAGCAACCGACACCAAGACTGCAATTAGGATGATCCACTTGTCCTCTGTGGGAAAAAACAACATGTAATGACTTTCAGCATTAGTCATAGAAACACCGTTACTGATCCAAGAGGACAGAGCATGTCATACCCAATCCACCAGTCTTTATTATTTCCGTTTCACAGTTGGTGCCCTTGAAGCCCTCTGCACATTGACAGGTGTAGGAGCTGCTGCTGGCCTCCACACAGGTTCCTCCGTTGAGACATGGGGAGCTGAGACAGGGGCTTGCTGCAAGAGGCACAATATGGTGGTCATCACCCAAGGACCAGCTGCTTCATCAACCAGATGAAATAGATTTTTCTCATGTTTACCAGCTCATTTAGTCTCTCACACCACTACTACATGCTAACAAGTGAATTTAACATGTAACTGGGATTAAAGGAACCACATCAGGCTGGTTTTAATCATATTTATCTAAAAGATTCTAATTTGTTGATGTAAACAATGAGTCTTCCTCCTACAACAGAGGAAGCATTTGAGTTCCTCAAGGTTCTTTACTTGGACCTATATTTTTCACAATGTACATGCTTCCTTTAGGTAATATTATTAGACAGCATGGTATAAATGTACTCAGATATACTTCTCCACCTGATTAAACCAATCAGTTTGTCAGGTTACAAAGACATAAAGACATAAAAACTTGGATGACTGAATTTACTGCTTCTAAATTATCAGTGATGCAGAAAAACTAGTCCATGGATTTGTTACTTCCAGACTGAACTACTGTAATTCCCGATTACTGTTTTGTTCCAGAAATTTTCTAAAAAGTCTGATATATATTATCTTCTCTCTTCATTGTCTCCCTGTTAAATCCAGAATAGAATTTAAAATTCCTTTCCTCATATATAAAGCTCTTACTGATCAAGCTCCAATGGATTTTAAAAATCTCTCAGTTCCAGTTTTTCCCAACAGAGCACTTCACTGTCAGACTGCAGATTTATTTCCTAGAGGTTTAATGAGTAGAATGGGAGGCAGAACCTTCAGTTTTCAGACCCCACTCTGTGGAACCAGCTCCCAGTTTGGCTTTGGGAAACAGACCACCCTCTCTTCTTTTCAGATCAGGGTTAAAAATTTTATCTCTGATAAACCTTAAAGTAAGCTTGATGACTCTTATCCATCTCTTTAGTTCTGCTGCTATAGGCTGAGGATTCTGGGGGACATCCCATGATGCACTGGGCTCTTTTCTGCTTTCTTTACTCTCCATGTAGAAATATCTGATGTTGTTGTCATTAATGTGTTTATCTTCTTTCTCAGCAGGAGTCCCTGGCTTAGAGTTATGCTGCTTGTTGACCCCTCTTTACTGTCCTCTCCACTCCCAACTGGTCCAGGCAGATGGCCGTCCTTCCTGGTTCTGGTCCCCATGGAGGTTTACCTTCTTGGTTCTGTTTCTGATGGAGGTTTACCTTCGCACTGTCTCCTCGTGAAGTGGAGTCCATCATGATGACATGAAGATTAACAAAGATCAAGTTTTCATCCTGAAACATTAACACCCACCTCTGTAGCAGTCCCGTTTGAAGTTAAAGATGGTGCAGACATAGCCGTCCTGGCACGTCTTGGGTTGGCACACAGCTCCAGTACTTGTGCATTCACAGGACTGAGAACAGTCTTCAGTTACAAACTTCTCTGAGAGCTGCAGGATGGAGAGAGGAGAAGGTCAAACACTGAAATACTTTGACATCCACATGGTGGGTGGTGTACTCACTGGGTAGTATCTGTTGAGGAAGGTGCAGCCACACTGTGTGTAAGGCACACAGCTTCCCTCGCTCATGACAAAGCCCGACGCACACTGGCAGCCTTCAACACAGGAAGTGATGTCACAGTCAGAGGGTGCTGCCAGGTCAGCGCAGGAGGCGGGGCACGGCGACATGCAGGACGAGTATGTGCTGTTGGCATCACACTGTAGGGCTGAAGACAGAGACAGTGTTAGTGTGTACAGACACCAGCTGATAATGAAGAACATCGCTTTCTCATCTTCTCACCACAGCCCAGCTGCTGCCTCCATGACCCCAGTTCGACTCCAGCCTCCTGACAGGCTGCGGCGTACGCCTCGTAGCTGCCACAGCGCAGCTCCTCGCTGCCTCTCTCAGCACACAAGTCGAACACACAGTTTCTGAAAGGAAACACACACTCAGCATCCACAGAGCTCACAGCTGATGTCCACACTCATGTAAAGTCCATCCACTCACTCTTGGTAGGGGCTGGGAGGTATGCTAGCGTGGCAGGTGGCGAACAATCCCCCTGACAGAGACAGAGCTCCACACTTGGTCACACTGTTGTACTCAGTGAGCTGGTCCTGAGAGCAGTCTGATGTCTCAAATCCTGAATCTGGATCAGTTTCCACCTCCCGCCTGCAGACAAGAAACACAGCTGAAGTCAGTACTTTGAAACACAATGGCCAACACTCATGCTGCAAAGTCCTGAGCAGGGTGTGGATGTGGGTGAATGGACTCCCCCACTCCTCCCTCCACCCTTTTATGACTCTGGGTGGGAACCAGCTCGTGTTGTCTTGAACGTGTTTGTTGTGGAACCTTGTTTAATCAAAACACTCCAGTTTTCTGAACTGAAGGAAGTTTTCCTCCATTCTTCAGTCAGACTGACCGCAAAAACACAGTAAGCAAACCTATCATTAAGTACAATATATTTCCACCACTTATTTATCTTGTTATAATCATTTAAGTACTTTTATACCATGGTCTGGGTGGATACTCGATTCTGATTGGCTGGAGGGTTTCCATTAAAAAGTGATAATGGACACCTATAAAAGAAGTTCCGGCCAAAGAGCCTTATTGCTATAAAGTATTGCGCTGACTAAATGGTAGTTGGTAACCATGGCAACAGAAACTCAGACGCCAGGCTGCAGACGGGCCACATCAGAGCAGCCTGCAGGCTTATTGAACGATGTAGGAAACTATCTGTGGACTTTGACTGTTTGAAACAAAATGTGGCATCATCCTCTGGATGCACACAAGCTGTAAGAGCTGCACCCGTCCTCTGAAATGTTTGTGTCACATAACATAACGTTAAGCAAACACCTTCCTTCCCTCCACTGATCAGGTTTAATACAACAGCTAGGGCCAACCGAGCTGCAGGTTCTGTGTTAGAGCCGGTTTCCTTGGCAACGCGTCTCAACAAAATAGTCCACTCAGCCACTTCTTGTGAAAAATTTAAGATTTTACCGGTAAGAAAAACAACATTAACACATTAATAATTAAATTTTTTTCTTTCTTAATGGACCATGGTGTAAGCAGGATAATGCCCTCTGAGGTGGCCATTATCATAAATTAATGGACTTCGTGGAGGCAACCATCCTCTACTTCACGTCAGACGGTTCACACCTCCGCATCGTCCATTAATTTATGATAATGGCCACCTTGTCGGGCATTACCCATTACTTAATGCAGAATGTATACTACTAGTCAACAATTTTAGAACACCCAATTTTTTCAGGTTTTTATTTAAATTAAACCAGTTCAAAGTCTAATTTTACTTTGAGATAAAAACATAGAATAAGTAAATCAATTAATCCATTTATAAATCAAAATCTTTTCCAAACTTTTGACTCAACAAAATAGCCTCATTTGGTAGATATCAGCTGAACACACTCGTTCTTTCTATAGTGAAAACATTAATGATCCTGCGTCCCATCACCCAGACTCTCAGAAACTTGTCTTCTGATTCTGTTCTGGGTTTTGGGTCTATCAAACATCTTTGGGTCTAATAATGGATTATATTTATGTGGCACTTTCAAGGCACTCAAAGTACTTTACAGTAAATCCACCCTTCATAACTACTCATCCATACTTGGTAATGGTAATCTACATGTGTAGCCACAGCTGACCTGGGACAGACTAAAGGAAACGTGGCAGCCAGTCCTCTCTGACTACCTACATACACCTGCATACACCAGCGATGCAGACACTGGAGGCAAGGAAGGTAAAGTGTCTTTCCAAAAGACACGGGGGACAGGATTTTAGATTATTTTTTATATTATTAATTACTTTTGGTGGTCTTGTTTGGACATGTTATGTTGACTCTAAGCTTTGGACAATAGCAAATTGTCCAAAGAGCTGCTATAGTCATATTATTTATAAGCATCAATCTTCATCTGTTCTTAAAAACCTGAATCACCCTGAATTAATCTTTTGAACAAATACAAAGTCTTAATTTCAGGAAAACTTCCTGCTTCCTTTTCTAGTCTTCCAGCCCAACAATAAAGGCAAGAAAATAATTCAAAATCTCAACACCTTCAGCGGTGAAACCACAACAGATCAGTTCAGTGTTGTAGAAAACAAAGATGACCCACTTTCATCTGAACCCAGAGGAAGTTTGGTTTTTCCTACCTGTGGAGGTGGACAGTGAACGGGGCGTTGTAGATCTTGGCCCTGTCAGCCTGCCGGTCACTGACCCTCCAGCTTTCTCCAAACTCATTCAGGTTCCTGACTACTGTCCCGTCTGGCTTCATGTACTCATTCCTGGTGATGCCATCATAGTTCCCACACAGTCCTCGGACAGAGTGTCTGTAGGTGCTAGGGAGGATGATCTCTGATAGAGAAGGAGATGGTGGTGAGCAGACTCGGACAGAACAGACCAAACGCTCAGTCAGAGATGTCAGGATCTTTACCTCCACGACTGTTTCCATCAAAGCGTACAGTGAGTCCAAAGTCTGTGGTGAGCTGAACTTGCCTAGAGTTCATGGTGATGGTTAAACCATCAACCGGCCTGAGAGGAGGTGTCACGCGCTCCCCGTTGACCTGGAAGAGAAACCACTGGTTTTATTAGAGGACTGACATGATGCTTCGATCAGAGAAAGATGCTCTACTGACCAGTACAGTCTTCTTCGGCAGGAAGCGAACGTTGATGTCATACACATCCACATACATCTCATCCAGAAGTGAAACTCTGCTATTCCCCCCACGTCTGATGTTCTTTCCCCTCACCACCAGGGGCGCCAATGAGCCTTGCAGGTTGTGGTCCTGAGTCAGGACGTAGGTGTAGGGACCCTGGAAGTGATGGGTGAAGCCATCAAAGGTTCGGTAGTGGGGGTCTCCAGAGATGCTGCACTGGTCGAACTCTACATGCAGAGATAAAACCGGGTTATTGTCAGAACAAACTTTGGGAGAGCTGCTTCTTCACATATGAGAGGACGGCTGGCTCACTGCTGGGTCTGCAGTACAGGTCTCCGTCCTTATCCGTAGCGCACACCGAGTTTGGATTACAGACATGCTCCTTACAGGAGATCTGACCACCTGGATTGCAGGTGCAGGAGTCAGCACAACGATCTGTTAGCCACGAGTCTCCCACCTGGACAAAGAGGACTGGTTATAGCAGTGATCTGAGACGTAACAGCTCATCAGTTGACTGTTTCAGCTGGAGGTGATGGTTCATGTCAGGACATATCAGGCTTATATATAACAACTAAGGTTGGAATAACACATCGATCAGAAGCTCAGACTGTTGTAACCTGGTAATTATAACTAAGTAGTAAAATATTTGAGTCTCTAAATTAGAGGAAAGTTTACACAATATCCTGATTTAATGCCAACAAAGAAATGCAGTCTTTCAGTTTTCTTTTCCATGATGTCAGCATTTTAAAGCTCAGCATCCAGAATGTGGCTCATTCTGTTTTTGTTTAAAGTCTAATTGTCTAAATGCCTTATTGAGCTCATTTGGCTAAATGGAAGTGATTGTGTTAAACAGCGAATGTTGATGTGTTGGTGCACTGACGTCGTGGTACTCTCCGTCCTTGTCCACACAGCCACATCTGTCCAGGGGGACACAGCTGCTGTCACTAAGGACAAAGCCGGCATCGCACTGGCAGCCCTCCACGCAGGCAGTTGGAGGCAAGTGGCAGAACATGGGGAAGAGGTCGGAGCAGGTTGGGGGGCAGGCGGGTGTGCAGTCCGAAAAATGGCTGTTGGGAGGACAGGGTAGGGCTGCAGGCAGGGAGGAGTGGGAGATTAGATAACAGCAAATTCACAGTCAGATGGGAGTTAAATGTAAGAGGACTCACGGCAGAAGGTGGAGTTCCTCCAGCTGATTTTCACGCCCGCGCTCTGACAGGCCTGAGCGTACGCCTCCACGTTGTCGCACAGCGTGGCTGGCATGCCGTTATACTCACACAGGTCGTAGATGCAGTTACCCAAGAAAGCCTCGGGGGGCAGCAGAGAGTGGCAGGGCTTGAAGCGGTCGGAGAGGATGACCTCAGCGCACCGAGCCTCGAACAGCTTCTCTTCCTCTACGGTGCAGTTGGGATGGATGTCTGGACGGGTGTCTGGCTTACAGCTGCAGAAAAGAAGACAGAATTAGCTCTCTGTGATACTGATTCATAGGACTATTTTAAAATTCCTAGGACTATGCCCTGCAGCTGGCAGGTATTTTCTGTTTCTTGTTTAATATGTCTCTCCAGAGTCATAGGGTCCCTTAGGTTTGGAAAGAGTCTGTTATCATTCCTGTCCCCCAAAATGAGGCTGCTCAGTCACTGAATGATTTCAAGCCAGTTGCCCATACTTCATTAGCCATGAAGTCATTTAAAAAGATTGTTGAAGAGGTCCTTTTATCTAAACTTAAAGATCATTTGGATCCTCTCCAGTTTGCCTATAGGTCCAGCCCAGAGTTGGAAGATGAAACAGGAACTCTTTTAAATATAATTTTGAGGCATCTAGAAAATAGCCAAAACTTTTGCAAACTTGCTTTTTATCGATTTCTCATCTGTGTTTAATTGTATTCAACCCTGTGTTTTAGCAGAGAAATTAAATAGTTTTTTTGGTATTGACTCTGGCCTCATAGGCTGGCTGATGGACTTTTTAACTGATTGGTCTCAGCAAGTGAGGGTCAGTGTTTGAAGTGGTGAACCAGTACAAGTACCTGGGAACTGTAGTTAATGACAGGCTGACTTCTGAAGCCCATGTGGATTTACTTTGTGAGAAAGTTCATCAGCGAATGTATCGGAAGCTTCGTTTTTTTACTGTGGATTTTACTTTGATAATATTTTATTTTTGTTTTACTGAGTCCTTATTAACTTTTAACTTTATCTGCTATGTTGATCTTTTAAGATTAAAATCATTTCTGTGGGGATTGTCAGGGTGTGCAGCAAAATAGCTGCACAGCCTTGAATATCCTCACTAATCTGCACAAGGTGAGGCCAGCGAGGAAAGCCAGACTGATCCTGTCAGATCCAGACCACCCATTACATGACCAGTTCAGATTGCTTCCATTTGGACGTAGATACCTGCTGCCGAGGTGTAGGACTAACAGACTAAAAGATTTATTCCTGTAGCAATTAGGTTTTTAAATGATTTGTTGTGATATGACGTGTCTGTTGTTTTTATTATGCATGTTGTTACTGGCTGTAAAACTAATTGTCCACAGGGGATAATAAAGATTCTTGAATGTAACTGTGTTTGGACTGTTTAACTCAGATCTAAGACTATTATACTAATTCCTACTACATAATTCCCAAGACTATGTTACTAATTGTCAGGACTACTTCAGGACTAAGATCGATGTGGAAGTCGCTGACCCAGGATCGCTGTCTCCTTCTGACTTCCAGCTGTTTCCCAGTTCAATCACATCCTTGGCTGGTTTCTTGTTGGGCATCAGGTTGTCATCGGAGGAGTTGTGGTTGTAATTTCCACACATGCCACACAGCTATAAGACAGAAAGGAGATCAAGGCAGGAAGACAAAACAAAGACCAGTTGAAACCATCCGATGGAGAAATAAAGCTCTCTACCTTGTCAAAGTAGTCTCCAGGAACGGTGATCTCCAGGTGGTGGACTCCATCGAACTTAACGCGCAGACCGAAGTTTGTGTCCAGCAGACTGTAGGAGCCACTCGTGATCACTTTGGCTTCAACTAGGTTGATGGTGAGAGGAGTTTTCACCCTCCGCCCATTCAGCTAATACAGAGAAAACCAGTTTTATTCCAAGCTTTAAAATAAAACTCTACTAATGTGTTTTCCTATGACTGTGCCGTTGTTTGAAATGAATCATAAAGGTCCTAGTAGTTTCTATGGTGATAATGGGGGCTTTATAGTGAATTATTCTCTCTATCATTGACTATCTTGGGCTTCACTTCTTACTGGGTTTCTGATGGTCATCCCTTTTTTCTCCATCGGCCGATGGCTTCCTGAGATATTTACCTATGTAACACCTCTATTAAAATGCCCGGAAAACTGCTCAGGTTTACTTTGTACCTTCTACTGTAGCACAAGTTCCTCATCAGACACTACTTTACTCATTCATAGGACTACTTTACTAAGTCCTAGGAATAATTTATTAATTACTTGGAGTATTTTAAAAATCCAGAACTACATTATAAGTTCATAGGACTACTTTACTCATTACTGTAAGAACTGGACTGCTATCCACTATTTTTGCTAAAAGTTACATGGTTTTCTTTTAAAAGAAGACAACCATTTACATTTTCTACTGTGTTCCAGGTAAATTTTCTCTAACACAGTAACACATATCTCAATTCTGACACTTGTGTAGTAGTTTCATATATCTCAGCTTTCCTTTGAGATCAAGATAACACTCATAGCCCTTGTAGTTCTGAAGTATACTCTTAATTTACTTTGGGTATGTCATTCCAGACAGAAGGCAGGAAATATACAAGATGTGAAAACAAAAGTCAGGCTTAGTACCAGAACTCTGCGACCTTTCTGCAGCTCCACCACGGTGTCATGAGGCAAGTAGACTTTGACAGAACGAACATAGGAGGCCTCCGGTTGACCACGCTCCTCATTTTTAGCCACTATTCTGAAGGGAGTGACTCTGGTGGCGTTACACACCTGAAGCATTCAGAGACAGAATTTCAGACTTTCTCTACAGAGCACTGTGTGGACATGATGCTGACCTCTCTGTGCATGAACTCATCTTCAGGTCTTACCTCCACCAGTGTGTAAGTGCAGGTTCCCATGAATGTATGCATCACTCCGTCAAAAGTGTAGTAGTGTGGATCTCCAGCAACATGACACACTCCTTTACCTGAGGAGGCATAGATCACCTGTCAGAGGTGATGCTGGTGCAGGTATTAACATGTAATTGTGGTCCAGGTTACCTGTGGAGTGACAGCCCAGAACTCCTTCCACCACCTTGCACTCCTGAGCAGGGCTGCACTGCCACGGCTCACAGGTGATGTTGTGGTTTCCATTGCACCTGCAGCGTTCCGAGCAGTCGTTCTCTGTGAACCAGGTGTCTCCGGTCTGCAGGTGGATAGGCCTCATTAGTCTCAGACACAGAAGAAGAAGAGGAAGAGGAAGAGGAAGAGGAAGAACAAGAACAAGAACAAGAACAAGAACAAGAACAAGAACAAGAACAAGAACAAGAACAAGAACAAGAACAAGAACATCATCCATCGGATACTTACAGGTCGGTATTTTCCATCTTCATCCGTACATCCACACTCATTGAGTGGGACACATCTGTCTCCGCTCAGGATCAGGTTGGGATCACAGACGCAACCTTCCACACAGGGCAGGTCACAGGAGCCGCCGGGTCCTGCAGGGTCCTGACAGCTGGGCTGGGGGCAGGCAGGGCCGCAGGGGGTGTAATGACTGCCTGGGGAACACTTTAGGGCTGGAGGTGGAGATGGAGAAGGCATGTTAAAGATGGCTTATTATTGGTCCACCTGTTGTTTCAATATGAAACTGCATGTAGATGCTAAACCTTTTTAATCCCAGTTAACATCCAGACCTTATTTCTTCAAGACAGCCTCAGTTGTCAGATTATGAGGCTAAAATTATGTAAAATGAATGTATCAGTATACTGTATATGGCACCATAGTACCATAAAGGCTTTCAGCAGATCTTAGCTCTTTATAGTTATTTATGCTACTATTTACCACTATCCTGACCCAACTCCAACACTGGTTTTTGGCACCAATGTGCATCACAAACAGCTTCCTGGCTTTATTCCAGCCATAAAGGACCATTATTTTGCTTCCTTTCAGACAGACATAGAACTTTCTGCTCACTTGTCGATCTTTGGCTGCTCCTGATTGAACACATTACCATCAATTTGAGCTCTCTGATTGGTGGAAATTTTGACAGGAAGTGGCTTCCTCATAATTTCCAGGTCTTTTGGCAAAATAACAATGATAGTGATCTTTTTTATATGATGAAAATGTGATATTTAATGGTGTTATCATATCCTATTTGTATTCTGATTTTACTTTTGTGCAGTGCTTCAGCTGTGGCTGTTTTAAAGTGCTTTATAAATAAAGTTGGTATGGTATCATTGATCACTCATTGTGGATTTACCATATAGTCTTTGAATAAACAATACATTGTGTAGTTGGATTGTAAACCTCATGGACAGGATAAAGGGTAAGCTATCATCACAATTTACCCCACTAAGTTGCGCACTATTCCTGAGAAACTGGTGATGATAGCGCTTGGAGGATCTAGCAGAGTTTTATGGGTTAAAAAGAACATTTGTATGGATTTTTTTTCTCCGACTCATTAGCAGATACTGTTGTCATGGTGTTGATAATAAACCTGGTGGTTCATTAAACCCTTTGATGGAGCTCAGACTTACGACAGAAGGTATTGTTTCTCCAGGGGATGTGAACTCCCGCAGCAGCACACATGTCGGCGTAGCTCTCAATGGCCTGGCACAGAGCCACCGTCTGACCTCCAGTAGCACACATGTCGTACACACAGTTTCCAAAGTACAGCTCTGGGGGAACGGTAGTGTGGCATGGCTTGAAGATCCCTGGAAATGACACCAAACAGACAAGTAGGGGAGGTGAAGATCACGGTGATGGTAGACAGGTTCAGTGTCTGTTTTCTGAGGATCAGGATGATTTACTGATCTACTGAGATTGTTTTCATTATGAACTGATGTGACAGACTGGTTATAATCAGAAGATGATCAGCTGGCACAGTTGTCCTCAGCAGACTTAGGACATGTGACTCTATACTGAATCAACAGTTGGAGATGTAATTCTTAATGCCACCAGGTTTACATCCACGGTTACTAATGACAATCCTCTGTGTGATGAGAGTCTCACCAGTGGGATCCAGGATAATTCCACAGCTGGTGGGCTTCTTGGCGTCCTCCTCCACCTGTTTATCACAGTCTTCCTGTCCTCCACCATTGCTACAGCTGAAAGAGTGGGAACAGAAACATCACTGCTTGGTTTCTGCTCGGATTAAGAAGACTGACAACATCATCAGATATCTGAAAGGTCTGGATTATTTCACTAAAGCTAGAAGAATTTTCTGCTTTGAAGACTAATCTACTCTGCAGATTCCCGTGGAAGTGTGTGGTTTGGTTTTATCAGACAACCTGACAGAAGACCCAAATAAAAAACATGGCCAAGACAGAAGTGGAAATGAAGAAGTTCTGGTCATGTGACTCACTCGGGTCGCGGGTCAGGAACCAGCCAGCTGTCTCCCAGCTCGTTGCTGTTAGAGGCCGCCGTGTTGTCGGGTTTTACGTTGTCATCTTTGGAGTTTCCATTGAAGTTCCCTGAATGAAAGGAAACATTCTTTGATGAGTCTGTTTGCTTTAATGGACTCTGTATGGTCTGGTTCGGTTTGGATCGGGTAGAAAACATGACAGTAGCCATCATGAGGAAATAAAGAAGTTACTGATGTTGCGATCAGTATGTTCAGATTTCGGTCAGAATATGGCCGTGGTTCTTACCACACATGCCACAGAGCAGGCCGCTGTAGGATGTTGGCACGGTGACGTCTGCGTGGTGGTTTCCATCGAAACGTACCCTCAGGCCGAAGGAAGTCTCCAGAACCACAAACTTTCCACTCAAATATACCTTCACTCCTCTGATGGAGGTTACGGGTGGAACAACCACTGCCCCGTTGACCTGCGGAGGAAAGGCACATGAAACATTCCCAATTGAAATGGAGGATTAGAGAAATGTGGAAACAAACATAAAATATTAATAAAATATCTGCAGCTAGAAAACACCAGTCTCTCAGTCTGACCCTACCTGGACGATACGACCCTGCCCGAGGATGACGGTTACATTATTCACATTGATCACCACAGCTCTGACGTAGGACACTTTCTTATTGCTTCCTCTGTGCTCGTTCTGGGTGTCCACGGTGAAGTAGGGCATGTCCGAGGAGGAGTTGCAAGGTTTGGTCAGGGTGTAGGAGCAGGCGCCCATGTAATGGTGGGTGTGTTTATCAAATGTTGTGTAGTGTGGATCACCGGATACTGAGCAGATACCATTTCCTGAGGAAGACAAGCAGAGATTCAGCTGAACTGTGTGTGGAGGACAGCTCTGATCAGGTGTGTTCACAGCTGGTATTAACATGAGTCCTGAGTGATCTGATCACACACTATGGATCTTCCAGACCTCAGTGTGAGAACAGCTCATCCTAGAGACAAACTGAAAACCTTTTCAATTCTGCATTCTGAACCAGAACCAGAAGTACAAAACACTCAAATACAACTTTATGAAAACAGCATAAGCCCAGACATGACAGTTAGCTCAAATTTAATGAATAGGCCTATAAATCGTTAAACGCTGCAATTTTAAATAAAGATAAACAACAATAAAGATCTGTGTTTGCAAACAAGCTCATTCCTATATTCATTCTCAGGGCATCTCATCTCCCCGCTGGCAAACCCTGCCACAGAGCAGGAGCGCAGGTTCAACAGTGCGCACACATGCACACGTGCACGGTGGAGCGCTATTTCGGGTTGTTGAAGGGCACGTGGATGTGTCTTGGTATAGCGGCGGGACACTGCTGTACTCTCCAGAGAAAGTCTGCGACATAATTCTGTCCTGTGCAGTCTTGCACAATTTTGCTCTGGCTAATGGAGCCTTTTGATGCCCTGGCGCAGCCAGAGGAGCAGATGCCCAGGGAACCTGCCCAGCACAGCCTCCACACTGGGGGCTCTACGGAGGGGACAGGAGTCCATCCATCTAACAAGTAAAGTAGTCTATACCTTAAAGTTTTATAACTACTCTATTTAATCAGTAGGCTAATGTTCCCCATACTGTGCACTAAAATGTGTAGTTCTTTACTGAACCGGTGAAAATGCTATAGGCTACCAAATTTTCTCTTGCAGATCCACAACACAACCATGCTTAGCTGATGCAAGTAAACACAGATAATTAGCAGTTTGAAAAAGTTTTATTCACTGTTTTCTAATGTTTCTCAAACAACTAAGAGATTAGTAAGAGAATTTCCCCGTGGCTTAAAGGGGACATAACTCTGAACATCATCTGCAAAGCAATGGTAGGCAATACTGGGCATTTGAAAAATAGACCCCAAAGGCAGCAAATACAAAGAAATGAGCAGTAGACCAAAAATGGACTCTTATGGGACCCCAGAACTGAGAGGGGCTACAGCTGAGGAATACTCCTCAAAATGAATGCAGAAAGACCAATCCAACAAAAAAGACCTGAACTAGTGCAGGACAGTGTCTCTAACACCATTGTCTCAAATGCTGTGGTTAAGTCTATAACAGTGTTTTTCAATCCTGGTCCTTGGGGACAACTGTCCTGCATGTTTTAGATGTGTCCATCTTTAACACACCTGACTGAAATGAATGGCTGGTTAGCAGGCTTGCAAAGAACTTGACAAGCAGTTCAATTAATCTGAATCAGGTGTACTGGAGTTGGAAAGAACTAAAACATGCAGGGCAGTGGTGCCTGAGGACCAGGAATAAGAAACACTGGTCTAAAAGAATCAGGACAGCAGAACCTCCAGAATCAGTAGTTAAAAGAAGGTCATTAAAAACTCTTAAAAGTGCAGTTTTAATACGGTGGAGGGACTTCAAACAAGACTGAAATTTTTCTAAAACTATTAAAATGTAAGTGAGCCTGTAATTGTATGAGCCCTATTTTCTGTAACACTTTTAAAAGAAAGGGGAGTTTAGAAAACGACCTGTAGTTGGTAAGAATCAAAGGATCCAAATTAAGTTTCTTTAAAAGAGGCTAAACATGAGCATGTTTAAAAGTGGTTGGGACACAGCCTGAAGACAGGCAGGAGTTAATCAAGGACAAAATAACAGGCCCAATAGAGCTAAAAGCACTTTTAATTAGCGCAGGGTGAGAGCTGAAGGCTCTAAGTGAAAAACCACGTTTGACACCTGCTCGAATTGCTCAAAGACAGCTGAGCACTCCAGTGGGACAGCAGAATCCAAACCAAAGGAAGGGGATAAAGACCTAATGGCTGCAATCTTGCCAGTGAAAAAACACATTTTTTGTATAGTGAGAATGAAGGTGCTACACTTTGGTCAACTTTCTCAGGTTGCTACTTCAGTAAATGTTCCAGTTTTAAAGAGTGAAGACAAGGTGTAAAAATACTCTGCTGACTGCAGGATTTTGGGTACCAGGAAAAGTAGGGACCAATTTATCATCTGTTGATTGGGAAGGAGGGACAGTTTAAGTTACTTACTGAATACGTGAGAGTAAATTCTCAGTAATAGACGTACCCAAAGGGCGGCATTCATACGCTCCATCATGAAGCTGGCAGCTCTCCGTAACAGGTTCACAGCTAGTGTTACGACACTGGATCAGACCTCCACTGTGACACTCACACTTCTGCATACAACCCTCTAAGTA
>JBAFTB010000006.1:24660862-24675006 GCA_037177355.1 Melanotaenia trifasciata
ATTTAATTTAATTTAATTTAATTTAATTTAATTTAATTTAATTTAATTTAATTTAATTTAATTTAATTTAATTCAGTCATTTACAATATCAATTAGACCAGTTCAGGGTTGCAGAAAAGCTGGAGCCTATCCCAGCAATTAGCAGGTTAGAGGTGGTTACACCTGGACAGGTCGCCAGTCCATCGCAGGGTCAACAAAGACAAACAACCATTCAGTCTCACACTCACTCCTATTAACCTAACAAATTAACCTAACATGCATGTCTCTGGAAGTAGGAGGAAGACGGCGTACCCGGAGAGAACCCACACATTCATCAGGAGAACATCCAAACTCCACATAAACGGTTAAAAAAACATAAAATTATAAATGACCCACCTGTTCTCTGCTCTGCAGTCACACATCCATAAGAGTACAATAAGTACCGTTAATCTGTCCATGACGAACAGCAGAGGAAGACTGAGGGGCCTGATCAGAGAGCCTTATAAAGGGGCTGAGGATGGGCTTCCCCCATCCACCTGTACATCAGCTCACTGCATTTAATGAGCTTGCAAAATGAGTAAATGAGTAACAGACAGTGATATGGACAGGGTGTGTTCCCCTTTGGTGGGAATTTGTAGGTGTGCGTGTTGGCCTCAGGTAGGGTGGGGATGCCCATCAACATCTATATTTCATAGAAGAGCATGTTCTGTAAGATTATTGTGTAATAAACAGATAACTTTGGTCACCTGGACACACCTGTTCAGGATAAAAACAAGCACTCCGTTCCCCCCAAAGCTCACATAAATCTTTCAAACCACAGGAAGTTAAAATGCAGGGATCTGTTTGGTCTTCATGCCCCCTGCATACCCCCCACCTGCCTGTGGAGGATAAGGGTGTGTGTGTTCACCGAAATCTTCTTATAATAAACAGCTGATGATCAGCTGATCCAAACAGTCATAATGTTTACTGTTCAGCTCTAAACCACCTTCATCATCACTTCGTCCTCACATTGTCGTCTAATTTAGTTTCCATAGCAACCAGACTGATTTAATTTTCCATGTACACCTTGACTTGTGGGATTCCCTCAGCAGTGATTTGACAGCTCAGCTTTATCTGGGAAGTGAAAAAAAATTTAGATTCCTCCACAGCGGTAAACCTGAGGTTCCTACTGGGATCAATACGTGGATCCAGTTTACACATAAAATATAAAGAAAACTTTAAAAAGAAAAAAAGAAGCTGCAACTTCAGTCACAGGTCAGAAAATTTTATAAATAAAATTTGATTGATTGATTGATTGAAAACTTTTAATACAGAAATGATGAGGCATCACTTAGAGGATTTCTGGAAACGTGTGGCATCAGACTGGAATTCAGACAGTAGGGAGGGAACAGATGTGGTGGTTATAACCCCACCTGCACCTGTCACACCTCAACACACTTTATCTCAACTATGGAACTTCTCAGTCACACCTTCAAATGAGAGGTGGAGAAGGAAGACTGATAACACGAAGGTCGCACATGTCTCAGTCATCACATTTACCTCTGATTTATCTTCACTCCAGTAGTTCATCACGGCCATAATCTGGGCTGTCTAACACTAACAGAAGACATGCCTCAAAACCTTTAGTCAGTTTGCAGCTCTGCAGCATTCAGCTGTGTGTCAATATAATGTCAAAGAGAAAAGACATCAGCGATGATCTTAGATAAGCAACTGCTGCTGTCCATAAATCTGGGAAGGGTTATAAGGTCATTTCCATACTATCTGGAGACCATCATTCTACAGAGAAAAGAATATAGAAAACATACAGGACAGCTGGTGTTGGAGAGTGGGAGGACCTAGCCTACCTATTAGTCATTAATAAAAGTCTAGACAGTTATGAACATTCAATAAAATTATTACTGTCAAACATTAATCACTGGTAATCACTGGGCACCACTAGGAGGAAACTCTTTAGGAAATTAATAACTAAACAGTGTGGTTGTTGTGGGTGTTTGTGTGTGTTCAAACTGCAACGTGAAAAACAGCTGACTCATTTGGTAGCTGCAGCAAATTCTGACAGCAGACATATCACAATAACACCCAAAGCAATGCATTCTGGGACAATGATGTAAATCGGTTGCTCGCTGGACAAACAGAAGAGGAGGTGAAGGTGACATGTTTGAGGTGAACAGTGCAGAACCAATGCTGCTACACAAAAAGCAGATTTGTTGGTTCACTCTGTCCACTGGTCATCTTCATCCATCTGACCATCCTCATCTTCAGTGATTGCCGCAGAGCATGCGCAGAGCAGTTTGCTGGGATCTTCATGGACATTTTTAATCTGTCCCTTACCCAAACAATTTTGCCAACATGCTTCAAAGTTGCATCCATTGTGTCAGTACCGAAACATTCCAACCCGACGTGCCTCAACAGCTACCGCCCGGTAGCACTCACACCCATCGTTATGAAGTGCTTTGAGTAGCTGGTCTTGGCACACCTGGAGAACTCCCTCCGATCCACATTAGATCCACACCAGTTTGCCTACCGCAGATGACATACCGTTTAGATGATGTAGTTTCTATAAGTAGCGTTCTTAAGGACTCCTCCCAAAGACTGTTTTCCCTCCAGCCCTCAGGCGGGGTTAGGATGCTTCAGGAGCTTCCTAACAGGAACCAGCAGACTGAGGAATCCCTTCTTCCCCAGAACTGTTACCTTACTGAACTATTGCTGATCCCTGCACAACACTTCACACCCCCCACATCCTCATTCCTTTTCGGATCAAGACTGTACTCCACTATAACTTCACCACTGGACTGTCACACACACACACACACACTACTACTACTACTACTACTGCTACTACAAAATACTACACTGGTTTAGCAACCCTAGGTAGTTACCATTTATTAAATGTCCATTCACTTGTATTTCTGTATAGCATAACTTATCATTTGTACATTAACTCTTGTAAAATGTGTCCATAGTTCTTACCTATAGCATACTACAAGGTGCATATCCATCTGTATAATATGTTCATAGTACCCACTCTGTAATCACTTGTAAATTACTGACATATTATGTACACACTGTTAATGTACTATTTATTATATCTGTACTTACAGCTTATTTCTGCACTTCTGGTTAGTGCTAAACTGCATTTTGTTGCCCTGTATCTGTACATGTGTAATGACAATAAAGTTGAATCTAATGTAATATAATCTAATCTAAAAAATGGTGGATCACTCATTGTGGATGTACCATATAGAGTCTCTAAATAAACACTGCATTTTGTGGCTGGATTGTGAACTTTTATTGTGGGGCAAAAGTGGCTGAGGTGGTGGAGCGGGTCTTCCAATGATCGGAAGGTCGGTGGTTCAATCTGTTGTTCTTGGGGAAGACCCTTCACCCTCCCTTCCTCCTGTCGGCATCGCTGGTGGTCAGAGAGGCCGTAAGCTGCCACGTTTCCATCAGACTTCCTCAGGGCAGCTGTGGCTACACATGTAGCTTACCATCACCAAGTATGAATGAGGAGTGAATGAATAATGGATACAATGTAAAGTGCTTTGGATGCCTTAAAAAATGCTATATAAATCTAATCCATTAATATTATTATTATAAATCTCCTGGACGGGATATAAATGCCTGGAAAGCTTCTGTAAATCACCTAAAGGGTAAACTATCAATCACAATCTTTCCCATAGGGTTACACGTTACTGTTCTTGAGAAACTAGTGATATCATGGATAGCGCTCGAGGGCGCCGGAGTTCTGGTGGAGTTTTAAAGGTTAAGTAGATGGGGCAAGAGACTGCAGCAACCATTTGAAGTCATCACTCAGAATGCATTGCTACACAGGCCGTGAAAGTAGAGTGGTTTTATCTGCAGTAGTTATCTAGTTATAAATGTCAGAGAGCTTTTCTAAGAATCACAATTCGTTTTAAAAATTCAGCTAAAATTCTCGTTTTTCTGTTTCTGAGTTTCAGACTTAATGATGGTTTACTTTAGTTTCCACTGATGGGACGTGTTTGAACAGTAAGTGTTTCTGCTGGAACTTTAACATCCAGTGAACTACTCAGTTAACAGATTCATCTCCTAAACCTGCACTGGTTTTTATTTCCAAAAGCTTCGTGGAAAGAAGACTTATATCATTTAAAAAAATTACGTCATCAATGTGAATCATTTATATGAGTGTTTGTCTTAGTCTCGTAAAGATACTGAGATCTGAGGAAAGTCCTCTAAAGGACCTTTGAACTGGGTTTAATCTCGACTCAGTGCATTCTGTTTCTGGTGGTTTGTGGAGGTAGTGGTAAGTATGATCTACCAGTGCAGGTTTTAACTTTTACAGCATCAACTGTTGACTAATCTGAACTTGAACCCATGAGTTCACCACCAGCCACCAGAACACATTTCAGCTCAACATGATGATCAAAGTTCAAAAATATATTAATTCCATTTGAATGATATCTTGGTTGATACCAGGAGCATCATAACCACAGAGGCTGGCACCACGTGGGACAGGCCAGGTCTGGGCAGGTCGGGGCCCACGCCATAACATTTGGGCTACAGTGCACCACCTAGACCAGAGGTCGGCAACCTGCGGCTCCGGAGCCAAATGCAGCTCTTTCATCACAAATGGCGTGATATTGAAAAGCTCCCCAAACCGGAAAAACTTGTGTCCGGAACTTGGAACGCTTTCTCCGACGTTTATGTGAACATGGAAAAGTCTGCACTTGTTGTCCTGTCGATCTGTGGATCCACATATGTAGCCGGTGTTCTCCAACATGAACTTTATTAAAAGCAAACATCCCACGCCTCACAGATAAGCTTCCAGTCCTGAGTGAAGATGAAGGTGATACAGCCCTGATGTGCAGACGCTGTACGCTGAGGTTCAGGAGCAGAAATCATATTAAATCACATTAACCAAGTATGATAAATATTTTAATTGTCTATTATTTTGCATATATTCATATTTTTTCATTGTTCAGTGAAATAGTCCTTTTATTTTTCGGGTAGACCGCTGACTGCACGCACACAGAGAAAGAACGGCATTTTTGGTTTGCATAGACAATTTAAGTTCTGTTTTTTCATAAATACAAGGACTAAAATATATATTGGGTATTTTCCATGAAAGTGACCTTTAAACTTCAATGGTTTTTTTATTATTTAAAATATTTTTGTTGCATGCAGAAATGTCATGTCGTTTTCTCTGCAGTCGTTCATTGATTTAATAATAATTACAACGCAATTTGTTTATATAGAAAATAAAGGCAAAGGAAAAAACGTTATATGCAGTGTTATTTCATTTTAAATGTCAAAATGGATTTATGGCTCCCAGTGTTTTCTTTACTGGGGGAAACAGGTCCAAATGGTTCTCTGAGTGGTGAATATTACCGACCCCTGACCTAGACCACAGCCATACCCATGGCCTTCCCCAAGGCAATCATCCCGCAGACGAACCAGGCTATGGTCCCAGTGTGGAGGGTCTTAACACACCACAGTTTGTCAGTCTGAAAAGGTTGTGTGTCTGACATGGTGGCCAGCAGCACTGGAGCGCCACAAGGGACTGTAATCTCACCATTTCTCTTCACACTGTACACCTCAGACTTTCAATACAAGTCCTGTCATGTGCAGAAAAAACTCAGATTTCTCTGCAGATGTGGGGTGTATCAGTGATGGACAAGAAGCTGAGTACAGAGAACTGGTCAGTCAGTTTGTGAGTTGGTGCAGAAACAATTACCTCAACTGGAATTCAAACGAAACAAAACAGATGATTGTCGATTTCAGGAGGAACAAGAGTAAAGAAAACATTGTTTTCATCCTGGGAGAAGAGGAGGAGATGGTGGAGGAGGGAGTTCAGCTTGACAAGAGAAGACAGAAAGTTCAGCACTAAAGCATCTGTAAGGCCTGGTACACACATAACGATTTTTGGGCTGTTTTTGTCATGATTTTGCCTCTTCCCTACCTCGAACGGGAAACGCCTGATCATCGTCAGATTTCCCTGTCTAATTATCGTTTGGTCTGTGGTGTGTTACGAGCCGATTTGTCCTGATAATCCGCTCCGAAATGGGTTGTAGCCGGCAATTGGGACCATTGGGAATGTTTAATATTTCAGCCAATTTCTGAGGAACACCAATGACTCGTACATTGTGCATGGATGGTGATGTGGCACGGAATGTAGCCAATCAGAGAGCGAGCTGCCTGGGGAACAACGAAGTAGATAAAGTCCGTGTTCACGCCCCCTCCAGTCTACAATTAACAATCATTCCCACCATCATTCCCTCGTCCTACATGTCCCCTTTCATGCTGTGTGTTGTGTTTTCAGGTTGTTACTACATTTCTTCTTCTTCGTTTTTTGCCGGCTGTTGCTATGGTTCTTCTTTTTATTTTTATTTTTTTACCCTGTCCTGTCCAGCATCCTAACATCCTGAAAGCTAATTTGTAACAAGTGTTTTGGAACCAACAGCGCGGGTTAAGGATTTAACAACCTCAAGCACAGGCTTTATCACAGCATTTGTTAAACCTCCTTTCTGGATTATTCCTCTGTACTATAAAGCAGGTTTAACATTCCCAGGATACCTCTCAATTACCTGGGTTGACTAAAGCTCCATTTATGCTCCCTTATGTGCATGAATAGGAGTGTCTGTTTCAAATGTTGTCATACGTCTCTTGTCCTCATCTTTCACGTCTTTCACGTTGCCATAGTTGCTACGTCCACTAGTGGGCAGTGCTGAGTTCAATGTTCATTCCCACAATCTGACCACAGCTTCACCGGTTGGTAGCAGTAATGCACCACTATAATGTTGTTACCATAAACACTCACATAGTCATTCTTCAAAAGCTGGCAAAATTTCTAAAGTTGTTCTTTTCTTTATTATTTTTTTAGCTCCTGTTCTTCTTCTCTGGCTTGTTTCTTTCACTGGTCGAATGTCGGCTATTCTGCTCAGCACTGCCCCCACAATTTCCGGTGGTATTGCTCTGTTTTCTGTGTCAAGCTCTGTGAAAACAGACCAAATTACACATGTAACCGATGCAGGAGATGGACAAAACTGTCCATCCATCTGTGTATCTGTCTTCTGCCTTTACCCAGACATTCACAATCCTGATAAACGGTACTACAAAGCAGGTAATAAACTTGATAAGTGAACCAGGGCTTTTCCAATCTTGATCAGTACATGCTTAATAAAACGGGTGGCGTTTCCCACATTTGACTAACTGCAAACATGGAAAAAGCCTGCAGAGCAGGCTGCTTTACCATAGTAGGGATAAGAGTTTTCCTCAAAATGTGAAGAATTCAAATACATTGTCCAGGCCAAAAGCAACACAGCTGACGTAGCAGAAGCCAAGAAGTAATGCTGGCAGGAAATCTGCCAAATCTGTTAATGTGTTCATTTGTCAGATTATTCAATATTAAGTCATCCGTGTGAGCTTGTTTAGTGTAGGATTATTAATTAATGCTGTTGTGCACTGCAAAAATGCATCATTCTGCATTTGTCATGTGTGATCATTATTATTAACCTCATTATTTCAGATGCAACCCTAATGGAGCTTGACTTGGGAATTAGTCAACAACAAGTACAAAAGCATACTTCAAAGTGGTCGGTGACACAGCTGTTTGAATGAAATCAATAGAATTTATTTGATATTGTTTGCAGCCCATCGGTTGACACATACAGTCTATTCAATGAAAATCTGTACTTTTCGAAAAGGAAAGTCATCTGGGGCATCAAAAGGTTTGCATCTATCCATAAAAACTCTTTCTCTTCTAAGTGCTCCTCACACATACGCACATCTGCATCGACGGGATGGTCTAAGAATTGGCGGCCATTTCCCAAAGTAACGAACTGGTCAAGAGGTGGTGCTTTTGTACTTATTGATGTTTTATCCACAACATAACCTGCTCCAGAGCAGGTTAGCCGTTCAGCTTAAGTTATCATGGTGATTTATCATGGCAGGAAGTAATAAGTTAACCGGCATCATCGGATGGAAAACCCAGGGTTAACCCTGAACAACATCAAGCCAGATGGTTATCACTTTTAGTGTTTTATACTACTTTTAGTACAGAGAAAGAAATCAAGGAGTCATTGCCCCAGCATGAAAAGTGCTTTATAAATAAGGTTTGATTGATTCAAATCCTGATACAAGAAAATCCAGCTTTGTACAGTCTGAACCACGAATTTATGAAACTCAATGGAAAATAGACCTTTTACTTTTACTTCAAAATAAAATGATTGAAATTGCAATTAATCTCAAGTGGTTTTTCTCCATTAATGGACCCGCGGGGAATCAGGGGATTCCAACAAAGGCCACACATCCACATCATTTGGAACATTTTCTAAGTTTATCTGCAGACGGACTCTGATTTCTTTGTTCCACCAGGTGCATTCTCATCGAACAAGCCATCAGATCTGAGCGGGTCATCCGGCCGACCGCCCGGTTTAAGTGTAGTGAAAACTCCGCCCACCCGGGTCACCGCAGCGTCACCCGGGCAGTAAATGCAGACCCTGTGTCACTGACACGTTAACAAAAAGTAATAGACGTACTTATCTGTGAATCACAATTTGTTTATGGTGTCTGTTGTTTGATTGGTCAATCTTAATAAATAAAAAAAAAACAAAAACATAGGCATCAGTTACAGGAAGAGAGATATTCAGAATTGATATGTATAATTGATCTGTTAATAATGAACATCAGTTAGAGTTAAAGTGGTAGTCATTAGTGATATGTATGTTTCTAGAGATTTCTGGTTGAATTGTACTAAAGGAAAAGAAAAGTCAACTTATGCTCCATTAAAATGGTTTAATCATGTTTAGTCCACTACTTTACTCTGACTCCTGGATGCTAGCTGGATCCAGAACATGCTCAGTCTGCTTTAAAATCTCTGATCTGACCAGGTTTATGAAGATTTTCATCAGATAACTGAGAATCTGGTCAGACTGAACACTTTAAAACAGACGTGACTATTTAAAAGAAAATTTTGACGTTTAACAGATAGGCAACTCATATGTAGAACTAAGTCAACTAGGAGCAAATATCCAACTTATTCCCTTTTAATCATTTCTGTGGTTCAACACAAACAAGTCCACATTTTGAGCTCCAGATTTTCTCCACCCAGCATTTCAGCCTTCAAAGAGAAGATCTGATCTAGCCCATCGGTTTCCTTAGCTGGGTAATCATTTTTATGAACATAGTTATTATAAATTGAACTGAATGATTCTGCTATGCAAGGAAAATTAAAAGAACAAACCACACTCAGACATCAGTATTTAGAAATTCATTCTTTATAAAAACATGTTTTGTTTTTTTTTACTTTTATTTCTTTTATAAACCAAAGAAGTCAAAGCATCTATGAAATAAAGTCCGAACCTTTCTGTTGGAGGTTCAACTCCAGTCCATATAGTCACACTAGGATCTGCTGGAGATCCAGTCATCTCCACGATCAGCTGGTCTTATATCTGTGGCTGCTGCTGCTCCAGCATGGCTTCACAAGTTCGTCCCAGTTCTCCCAGTTTGACCTTTGCATACTCTGCTCTGTTCAGAGCCATCTGACAGTCCTTCCTGGCTGAATAGGTGGAGCCCTCATGAGGCTGACCAGTAGCCACCTGGAGGAAAGACAAGAAAATTAACTTCTGTTTACACCCATCAGCTAGAAAACAGAAGTTCTCAAACTGGTCCTCATCAGGATGGTTTCTGAACCCATACCAAGTCTTCCTTGGGTATCGTACATTTTTCTCAACTTTCTTTATGTGATGATAATTTGGGCTGCGTTACAACTAATAGCATTCATTTCAGCTAAATTTCTAATAAATGTATTATATAAATGTCAACATTTTCACTTTTCTGTCTCTTTACCCAGCGATAACCTGGTCCAGAGATGTGTCTGACCTGTGTGAGGTAGCGAATCTGGGAACTCAGCTCATTCTCCACCCGGTTCATGGAGTTCTGGAACTGGATTAGTTGTCTGTCCAGCTGACTGGCGTTGTGCTTGTCCTTGGACAGCTCCAGGATGATGTTACCTGTGGGGACAGAACAAAGACAGCTTAAAGAAAATCACAACATTACTCTAAAAACAGATTGTGTTTGTTTTTGGCCACTAAAGAGGAGGAAGGACAGTCGCAATCATGTCTGACACTTCACCACCCTCTTAGTGAACCGTTTCCCTCCTTGTTGCAGGACCACAGCTACACACTTCGTCTAATATTCACTTTATCTTCAGCTGAATACTGGGCGATTTTTAGCATTGTGGCCAAAAGGAATTATGGAAGAATAATGTTTTTATTTCTATATCAACTGGTTCGGTGTTAGCGTTGATATAAGCTATCATTATTTCAGTCATTTCTCTGTTAGGAGTGTTTTCTGAGCTGAAACTATCTGATTTATAAATAAACAACAATGATAAACGGCTGTTCAGGATGAGGCGATTATTCCAATTAAAGGACGATACATTTGGTTTCGATTGTGGCTAATGATAACTTTTATAACCGAAGCAACAGCAGTAGTTTACATTTACTACCATTTAAACATTAATTTACCTGCACACTGCAGGACCATGGCTATTTCCTTCTCCACGTCCTCCAGAGCTCGGAGCCGCTCGTTAGCCATCAGGAAGCAGCCCGGTGTCACACACGGTGATTCAGATCCACTCAGGTCGTTGTAAGGAAACCAAAAATCTGAGACTGCTTCACCTGATCCACCCTAAAACACTGAAGAAACAAAACCAGAAAACAACAAAGCGTCCATCGCCTCCGTTTCCCGTTAAAAGCTCACTGCGCGGTTACATTTCTCTATACGACATTGTCCATTTATAAGCTTGGCTATTGCGCATGCGTAGAACAAAGAAAACGCCGGTTTGATATTTGGTGTGCCCTGTCAGAATAAAGTACCGGAAGTGCAAAGAACTGTCATACCAGAAAGGACGTTTCTGCTAATGTTGTTTCTCCTTTAAACCCAGTACGGTGAAATGTCATGGACTTCGATGTGATGAATGGTGTGTTAAAACTTTAGTAGTTAAAATCCTATCTGAATTACAGAAACTTTCTCTGGTGTATCATACCCAATTTAAAATTTCAAAAGGTGCAAGAATTTTTTTTTTTTTTAAGATTTTTTTGTTTTTGTGTGATTTTTAATTGTAACAAGTTACGTGGACTGTCAAAATTTCTGAGTTTCGCCAACAGGTTATTCTTTACTAGAAATGAATTTATAAATATCATTTCACTCCACACAATACACCTTTATGGATTAATCAGTTTGCTCTTCTTAACAGAAAATCTTTTTTCATGGAGAATCTGTTTTTGAAAGGAGTCTGGGCATTTTTGCATTTTATGAATTACTTTGGAGATATGTTTACTTATGTGGATTTTCACATGAAATTTAATCCCAATTGTACTCAAAGGGTGTAGACAAATTTATAAAAGAAATACCAGTTGTAACGTCAATGGTGAAACAAAATGTGTTGTACACAAAGATTGTCCCTGAACTGAGACAGTTCCATATAAAAAATATTTTCTGACAGTAAAGTTACATATAAATATATCAGCATTATACTAATGAAATAAATTTTTCCTAATCAAATCAGAAAACATTCTATTCGCAAATAATTTAAATTGAAGCAGATTATTGGACTACAGGTCTCTGTTCATGTGGTCACCTCTACACTCTTCCTCCTCTGTATGGAGCTCCAGATATTTAACATAACAATTAGTGAGGCATACCTTTAGTGCATGCCTGTGACAGAAAACTGCCATTGTTACGATGAAATAAACTTTCTTGTCTCAGTAGAGAAATTTGTGTTGGGTTCAGTGCTGTGCCCTCTAATGCTTTCATAGTACAACACACAGTTAACATAATGACAAGAAGCAATTCTTCCTGAAGTGAACAGTGCCTAATCTTAAAAACATTTTACTCAGATGGTCCAACCCTCGATAACTGTTGCACACACCCTGAGCTTATTGCACAAACCCTGTATACATACCCCCAAAATACATTTAAAAATACAAATAAAATAATTAAAAATATATTTTAAAAAATCATAAAACACCATGAGTTTATTTCACATTCTCTTTGGTACGTTCTCTTTGGTGTTCTGACTATTTGGCATACCCCGTCAAAATAGAGTACCGGAAGTAGAAATGTATTTCTATCTTTCTTGGTTTAGGCATATTATCTTATTTTATTTATTTATCTTTTATATATTATCTTGTTCAACATGTTATTGATATGTTAAATTCTTCTAAAGATAGTAGTTGAAGCTACTTAGAACTATGGTGGTTTAAGTTAGTTCTTCAGGCATGAAAATGCATGATGTATGGGTATAGTTCTTGTTCGACAAGCTCATCGGGATGGAAAAAATGACTTAATATGCAAGCCACCATATACAAACATTAAAGATGGTTCCAAATAGACTCTACCACCGTGATCATCTTTCCTTCAAGGAGAATACAACACCAATCTGGTTCTGTGTAACTGATAGATCTGAAAGGTTTCTTAGACATTTTTAATTTTGTTGTAGTCATTCCTAAAGTGGTATGTATCTGTTCTGCTTGATGTTCCTCCCAAAGTATTGTATATTTCATTCCAGTTTTATTTCATTCCAGTTTTAATGTACTCTCTGTGTTGATTGTTTCTTTAATAAAAGAAGAAAATAAATCTTTCTCAGTTTAGACTACTTTCTTAATGTCGTTTCCTGCCAATTTGATCTGTCCCCACCCGTTTCGCCGTACAAACTAGTGTACACGCGCACTAACTTTTGAAAGCTGAGATCACTGCAGAAAAATGACGTCATACAGTCGCAAGAAAGTGACGTCAGCCTGGCGGAGAGGGAAAATGGCTGCGTCGGCTTGGCTGCATGGCTCCTCTGCTATGCGCATCACTGAAGGTTTGGTGCTGGTCCTGAAGGAGCAGCGTCCGGAGTACTTACCTGATGCGTTGGCCAAGTACAGGGAACATGGCGTGTTCCCCACACAGGTAGGACCTGGGGGGAGGTCGCGGGCTCCAGAGCCGTCTCTGTGTTAGCTTGTTGTGGCTGGTCCAGCTTTTGTTGATCGGAGATCCAACACTGCTTTTTCTGTCTCAGTCTGAGTTGATCCCATTTGATGGTAAATGTGTTTTTATTTACAGTTAACTAATAAAAATGCGTTTTATTTATTCTTTTCAGAGCGCGAGCGACGTGGCTGCTCTTGTGGGTTTTACCAACGCTAAAGTGAGCTCGAGCAAAACCAGGTGAGTAATGATTGATTCATATCAGATATAATAAATCAGTGTCATGATATAATGATGTAAAACTTTAATTTAATTGTCCAGTTCACTGAAGTTCAATTAAACCAGAAAAGATGGGTCAACAATCATCATAACAATGTCAGATATTTCTACATGGAGAGTAAAGAGAGCAGGGAGGAGACCGGGTCATCATGGGATGTCTCCCAGCAGCCTCGGCCCATAGCAGCAGAACTAAAGGGAAAGATAATGGTCATCAAGCCAGACCTCACTATCAGAAAGGAAAGCTTGTAAAGGGATCAGAAAAGTAGAGAGGTTGTCTGCTTCCTGAAACCGAACTAGGTGCTGGTCCCATAGAGAGGCATCTGAAAACTGAGGGTTCTGCCTCCCGCTTTACTTTTAGAAACTCTAGGAACAACAAGTAAACCTGCAGTCTGAGAGAAAAGCGCCATAACTTATATCATAACCAGTTCCTCAGGAACGGTAGTGTGTAACTCTGTGGGGTGAACTCTGATGGATAGCTTCTCCTTTAGGTCAGTGTTTCTCAGTCCTGGTCCTCGGGGACTACTGCATGGAGCATGTTTTAGTTCTTTCCACCTTCAGCACACCTGATTCAGATTAATTGAACTGATCATCAAGTTCTATACAAGCCTGCTAATGATCCGTCTGTTCGTACAATGTTTGTTTAGTGTAGTGAAAGTAAATAAAACATTAAAAAATTACAGAAAAACTGATAAAACCGAAGAGTGTAGGCAGAAGCTAGTAGCTTATAAAACGCCAACCCATTACCAAGACAATGTTACCAAATTACCAACAAAATTAATATTAAAGAAAAGATTTACTTCATCACCACTGTAGGAGACATACAGGTAGAGGTGAAATAGATAATGTGTGTGTGGGTGTGTGTGTGTGTGTGTGTTGCAGAGGTGATTCACGTGGGAGTGGGCGTGTACAGGCACGGAAGTGTATAAAGGTGCACA
>JBAFTB010000006.1:24687183-24703159 GCA_037177355.1 Melanotaenia trifasciata
AAATTTCAATATCTACACATGGCCAGCAATAGTATAGTCCAGTGCAAAGATTAATAGTGACAGCTGTTTTTCCTATTATCTTTGACACAGTGATGATGCGTTAAACAGTCTTATTGCGTGTATCATAAGAAAGTGGAAGCGATTGGGAGCGACAGAAACTCAGCCACATGGCAGGCCCTGTAAAATGACTGAGGATCAGCGGATGCTAAGGCGCATAGTGCGCTGAGGTCGGCAACTTTCTGCAGAGTTGATTGCTACAGACTTCCAAAGTTCATGTGGCTTCAGATCAGCTCAAGAGCAGTGCGAAGAGAGCTTCATGGATTGGGTTTCCTTCCGAGAAGCTGCAATCAAGCCATACATCACCACAAGCAATGCCAAGTGTCTAATGCAGTGGTGTAGAGAATGCTGCCACTGGACTCTGGATCAGCACGGTTGCCATGAGAACAGTACTTGTCTGACAGCATTGTGCCAAGTGTAAAGTTTGGTGGAGGAGGGATTATGGTTTGGGGTTGTTTTCAGGAGCTGGGCTTGGCCCCTTATTTCTAGTGAAAGGAACTCTAAATGCTACTTAAACAACTGGAAAACTGGGTGGGCCTCTCTGGTGCTGCACTACACTGGTTTAAATCTTATTTAGAGAACAGAAAGCACTTTGTGTCAATAGGTAACTTTACATCTGAGCAGACAAGAATTACATGTAAAGTTCCCCAAGGTTGCATCCTGGGGCCTCTTCTGTTTAACATCTACATGTTCCCACTGACACAGATCATGAGGTAAAACAAAATTAGTTACCATAGCTAAGCAGATGACACACAGATATATATTACAATGTCACCAGGAGAGGCTCTTGGTAAATGCATTAAGGAGATTACTGACTGGGTGTGCCTGAACTTTCTTCAGTTAAAAAATAACTCCGTTTATTAACAACGTTACATTTTGCAAGAAGTAACGAGTAACTATAAATATTTACCTTTTTTAAAGTAACGTGCACAACACTGGTTACCTGCTGGTAGCGATCAGGTAAAGTTAGTGTGGGTTAATTTCTGTAGTTTGACTGTTGCTCACACACTGTCAAAACAAAACCGACAACTACTTCGGTTTTACTTACAGCTTGTGGCTCAAGATTGGAAACGCGGTCCTTGATTGTAGGAACAGACCCTCCTTTCAGCTAAAGCCTGATTGCAAATCCCCAGTTGTACCAGCCCTTATTTATCCAGCAGTGTTTAGTGAAATGCCAGTCTGTGGCTGGCTCCCAAAAACAAACTCCCTCCATTGCTGTTTAACTGTTGTTTCCTTCGGGAATTTGAACTGAGCAGTGAAGGTGGGTGTGCCTTTCTTCTCGTGAACGTGATGCAAAGTCTGGTGCTGGAGAGATGGCTTTAATCCCATCATGTAAAGGGAGGACGTGGTAATGTACCTCTCTTCCAAGCCTCCTGGACTAGCCGTTCCCTTCTGAAGCAGGGCTGCTGTCAGCTAGTAGTGCTATAATGTTACGTCTGCTAATATGGGCGTCAGCCTCAGACTTTTTAATTGGTTTAGTGGTTGTAAGTGGTTTATGTGTTGATGTTTTTGTTGTTTTGTTTTTTTTTTGTTGTTCTCTCATGTCACGTCAGTCATTGGCCAAAATCCGCCGGATTTGCGCTGCACAGATGTAGCCCAGATCAGCAGAAATGAAAGTGGCGTGCACCAGCTCATGTGTCAATGCAAAGTCAAGTGAAGCTCTGTTGCTGTGCTTAGACTGTAGATAATTAGCCCATTTTGACAGATTTTCTGTTTTTTAAGTTCAGATTTTGCTCCATAGCTACTATTGGCTGATCAAGAATTAAAACAATCTGTTCAAAGATTTTATTAACTAGTTTGTTTATTTATTATTTTCTCATTTTTATTGGAAAATCTAGGGAGGACCAAGCCCACTTATACCAGCCATCCCTGTTTATAAACCTGCACTGATAAGATTGATGGTTGATTATTTGTATGACAAAATTACAAACAGAGTCAAACCTTGCAAATAACTGAAATCAAAATTACATGAAAACAAATTAAATACGGAATATTTTAAAAGACAATACAAATACAAATGGGTATGTGTGATGGTGGTTAGGGTCGATGAAAGAAGGAGGCTGGTTATGAGACAAGAAGGGAGGTAGAGGAGAATGTTCACAACCATGGAGGAGGTGGAAGACTGAGTTCTGACATCCAGATTCAGACGGAACATATTTGATTGAGGTGTTAGAAAACTTGGAGAAACAGAATATAGTCTGACATGTCCAGTTTATTCCTGTTAATTTTCAGGTTGCTGCTGGCTCTGGTCTTAGTCCCGTCACCTTGTTGGCCTCCACCTCTGACTTGTGCCGTGTCCATCTTCAGCAAAGGACGCATTGACCGCAACCTCAAGGTGATTTTGACAGAGACACGAGTCATCCAGCTGCTTCAACTCCACATGTTTAGGATTTACATATTTAGTCCATGTTAGACATCCACACACAGATATTTCTTCTCAACCATTAAAATCCACGTTATCACATTAAACCAATTCCCCGTTGGTGGAGACAAAGCTTTAGTTGTCTCAGCTTTTGTTTTCACGTGTCTGATGACAGTCTCTGTCCTCCTGTGGGCTCTCTCAGGTTTCTACCTTCTGTGCTGAAGCTCTGACCATCTGTAACTCGATCGTCCATTCCCGCTCTCCCTCCATTTCACTTCCCTTACCTCCCCTCACCCTGAAGCCCCCCTCCGCTGCTTCAGTCCTTTCTTCCCAGGGACCTACCCCCCAGCTAACCCTACCTAGCCTCCTAGAAGGTCCCGTCCCTGGTCCTCCCTTCCCTACTCGTCATTCTCTGAACCTCGGCCCCACATCACTGTTGGGGTCTCTGGAGAACCACCTTTCCCTGGTTCCAGGACTTTCAGTCCAGGGTCCTCCTTCGGGAGATCTGATCCTGTCCCCTCATGGACACCACCAGTCGGAGCTTTCTGGACTGGGTCCTCCAGAGGCACAGAGACCAGTGTTTGTCCGTTACGATAAAGAAGAATCGGAGGATGTGGAGATATCTCTGGCAAGTGACTCCGACGATAGCGTGGTCATTGTTCCTCCAGGAATGCTAAACATGGAGAACCAACAGGATGACCCCTCAGGGAACCCTCCCAATGTCCTCCCTGCCGCTCCGGGCACAAGCGCCATTGCTTTACCAGGAGGAGAATCTGTTGCCATGGTTCCTGCCACGGCAACAACCACCACCATTGATGTGTCCTCTCTCTCCAATGACCTGGCCACCTCTTCCCCCCTCATCACCACCTCCACCACCTCCATTAACTCCTTACCCCCCTCTAGTGCCTCCGTGGTCTCACTGGTTCCACCTCTTAACTCCAGCACTGTTTCAGCACCCCCTAGTGGTCTGGGGGATTCGTTACCGGGGAAACCCCAGCTCCAACAGATGCTGATGCAGCCCCCCACAGCAGGCCAGCCCCCACCCATGGGCCTGCCCCTCCATATGCACCAGCTGCAAAACCAGTTAACCCAGCAGGGACGGCACCTCCACCAGCATCCACCTCCACCACCCAGCAACGAGGACTCAGCCATCATCAACATCAACAGCACCGATGAGGAGGAAGATGAGGAGGACATGGAGGATGATGAGCTGGAGGAGGAAGGCATGGACGAGGAGGACGAGGAGGAAGAAGGGAGCGATGAGTTTTATGATGGGGAGGAGTACGATGAATTTGAAGAAGAAGAGGGTGAAGAGCTGGAAGAAGAGGAAGAGGAGGAGGACGGGGACATGCCACCTCTGGAGGGAGCAGAGGACAAGTCAGGGGAGGTAGGGATGGAGGAGGGCAAGGTGCTTCGAGCAGCAATGGACGAAGGAGGGATGACTGGATACATCGTGGAGGGAGACATGGAGGGAGGTATTGAAGAACTCCAGACAAGCAGAGGAGTGCTGGGAGAAGATAGGCTGAAGGTCCAGGAGGTAGAGAGCATTGGCGTCCTGGAGGAGGCTCGTGAAGGAGGAGAGGAGGAGGAGGAGAGCGAAAGGATGGACGATCCCACCATGCCACAGATCCTGTGTGTCACCGGAGGAGCTCTGGAGGAGAGGTCAGAGGTCAGTGAGGAGGCACCAGAAGAGAGAGGAAGACTTCAGGAGGAGGTGTGGAGCGATGGAGTGAAGGAGAAGGAGCTAGGAGATCCATCAGAGGAAAACTCAGCCAGTCTGCAGGTCGGTGGCACTGCATCCGGTCAAAAGTTTTAGAACACCCCATTTTCTTATTATTTGTTGTTTATTCTTTTTTCCTGAGGTAGTTCTGGCATAGCTTGGACTTGTGTTTTGGGTCATTATCTTGCTGTAAGTTGAACCCCTTACCAACTAAACGCATACCAGAGGGTGCTGCATGAATGCTGTGGTAGCCGTTTTGGTTCAGAGTGCATCTCACTTTATACAAGCCTGGATTCAGCAAAAGAACCCCAAACTATCACACTTCCCCCTCCACGTTTGACAGTTGATGCCACACACTGTGGAACCACATAGCACATACTCGACACCATACAAAGACCCTACATGATTAACCGCAGGGTTCATCAGTCCATAATACCTTCTACCAATCTTCAGTGGTCCACTTACCTTTATACCATTTTTACGCTATTCATTGGACTGGAACAACTTGAATTGTAATAAATAACTGGGAGAAACTGGGGTGTTCTAAAACTTTTCTCCATTAGTGTATATATGTGTGTGTATGTACATGCATGTCCATCCAGAGCAGAGTTCCAGTGATGAGATATATATTAGGACTGTAAAAAAAACGCGTTACTGGTGTTAATTAATTTATGTAATTAATTGCGTTACAATTTTTAACGGAATTAACGCATGCGGGGCATGACAAGCCCCAGACATCCGTCATTTCTCTGTTATGACGGCAGGACGTGGAGAGCCACGATGTAAAAGATCAGCTCTATGGATGGATTTGAGAATAAACACAGCATTAATGGAGCAACCCACGGACGTCGCCTCCGTGGAGAATGGGGGTGTATTAACACAAACTCTTTTCCCGGTGAGAGGGCTCCACACCCGCACTTTTCCCGCATTGTTTTTTAAACTTTTTGCACCGTGCTGCTCTAGAGGATCTCAGGTCATCTCCGCATTTGTGCAGCAGCTGCTTCCTCCCTCTCCTCTCATGTTGCTCCGTGAATTACGACGGCTGTCAGTGATCAGCTGATCGACTCCTCTCGTTTGTTGCGTTTGTTTATCGTTCAGCTGTGAAGGAGGAAACTAGCACTTAATGGTTCACAACGGCACATAATCACCTCAAAGTGTTGTTGGCAGGACCTCCTCTAACACAGTAGCTGGCTGGTGGTAGACAGGGTTTATACTTCAGCTATGCAGGGGCGGGTCTAAAAAAGTTCTGATGGGGCCAATGCAGAAGCATCGACCAGCGGGGGGGCACAAATAAGACCTTATTTAGGACTAGATTTTATGAAATATTGAACTGATAAAACACCTGCTGATTAAATACATCATTGGCTGTTTGTTTTACAAGTTTCATTCACTTTTTTTACACTTTTTTCCTGGTCAGTGCTCCTGCCTGGTCCCATCAGACCTTTGCTAGACCCGTCCCTGCATTGCTGAAATATAAATCCTTTCTACAGCTACATCTTTTCATCGACCCACTATGTTAGAGAAGGTCCTGCCAAAAAACAACACCTTGGGGTAAATATGTGATGGTTCGAAGCATGAACCACTAGTTTCCTCCTTCACAGCTGAACGATAAACAAATGCAACGAGACAAAAGCCGATCGGCTGATTACCCACGGCCGTTATGATTAACGGAACATGAGAGGATGAGGAGCAGCTGCACTCCACAAACAGACGACCAGAGAGCTGCTAGAGCAGACACGGTGCAAAACGCAGGATAAAAAAAAATAAATATGGCAAAAGCGCGAGTGTGGAACCCTCTTACCAGGAAAATAGTGTGTGTTAAACACCCCCATTCTCCACGGAGACAGCGTCCTTGTGCTGCTCAATTAATGCTGTGTTTATTCTCTAGTCCATCCATAGAGCCACCCGGCTGATCTTTCCCATCATGCTTCTTCACGTCCCGCCATCATTACAGAGAAATGACAGATGTATGGGGCTTGTCTTTAAAAATTTTAATCAAATTAATTACATAAATTAATTAACGCTGTTAACGCGTTTTTGTCAGCCCTAATACATTTATATGTCTCTTGTTGTCTGTTGTCCCTTTGTTTCAAGGTGTTTCTAGGGATCTTTAGGCGTGTCTAGTTATTTATAGTCCTCTTTCTGTTGTTCTGGAACAGGAAGGCCACCGTGTGGTTGGACTGTTGATCAGGCTTTTAGGGTCACAAGAGGAACCGGTTTATCCAAGTCTAGAACTGATCTGGTTCCTTGGCTTCTTTCAGTAAAGAAAAAAAATCTGTCTGTTCAAACTCAACAGGAACCTGCAGCTGAAACTGAACCAGAAGATGGATCCAGAGACCAGAAGTCATCCGGTCATCAGGAGGAGCAGCCGGGGGTTAGTGAAGAAGACTCAGGAGGAGCTGATCCCAAACGGTCTGCTGACCTGGAAGCTGTAGGCCAGGAGCAGACCGACATTGACCGAGGAGACGGACAGGAAGCAGAACCTCCAAAGAGAGAAGAGGAAAAAGGACAACAGGCGGAAAGTGATGGAGAACATGACAAAGGAATGAAGAGAAAAAGGGAGGATGGAAAGGCAGACGAGGAAGCTGGACAAAGTCCTGAGAAGAAAAAGGTAAAAACAGTGTAGGGTATAGTAGTAGTAGTAGTGTACTGGAAATGGAGGAGCAGGAATGGAGAAGTGGGAATGGTGGTGCAAGTTAAACTGAAAGCGGAGTGTGAACAGCTCGTGGAGTAGAGCTAAAGGGAATGGATTGAACTGGAACCAGTAGCAGCTGAAACTATCCAGACCCAGTTTGACTCCACAGTCCTGTAGATCTTCCTGGTATTTGGAAACCAGATAGTTCCATCATCTGGACAGGGATGGGATTTTCTAATATTCTCATCATTTAGTTAAAGGAAATTTGTTTATGTGTAGAAGATCTAGATGCTTTAACCAGCTGCTGGTAGCAGTATGTTCATCCCACCGCCAGCTCACTGTGTCCTGGTTCAGCCTTCACCAGCTTCTACTAAACGTTGTCTCTGTCCCTCCCAGCAGGACGATGAAGCCATGGCGTCCATGTTGGCAGACTTTGTGGTCTGTCCACCTGACGATGAAGACGTCGCTTCGGGATCAAACTGCTCCTAACTGGTGGCTCAGCTGGACTGTTATCATGATGGATGTTTCACCTCATGAATAAAATCTATGCCGTTGTTTCCATCATGTCGTGCTCCACCTGATCTAAGGATCAAGCCCTCACCTCTGTATTTGTTTATTTTCAACTAAATCCAACTCGACTCCAGTGTGACGATGATGGCCTTCATCTGTTCATGTATACAGTACTACATATAGTCTAGTGTTCTGGATTAATCTGCATGTCTTTTATGCTTTTTCATTTGTCATCACTATGTACTTTCTTATAAAAGTAAATATTCAGCCATGGGTGATGTGTACTTTGTTGCTTATTGAGACTGATTTTCAGTAACAGCTGTTGTAAATGGGAACAGTCCAGTTTTCAATACGTTTTATATATAATTTGACTCTTTCTCGTAAAATAAGCCAGTCACCTGACACAAGACGTTTACCTTCATAAAGTAGAAAGAACATTACAGTAAAAACAATCCAATTATGACGGAAAGGACAGCAGTCTAAAGGTCAACTTATACATCCCCACTTCCATAAAAGTTGGAGCTCTGTGAAATGAAAATAAAATGGAATTCAATGATTTCCAAATCACATAAACCCAAATTTTATTCCCAGTGTTGCTGCCATCAGATTGATGAGTTAATATTTTGCATGAAATGGTAAAATGTCTCAGTTTCAACGTCTGATATGTTGTTTTTGTTCTACTGGGAATAAATTATGTTCATGACATTAGTTTTTATTCACACTTTACACAAAGACCCAACATTTAAAGAGTTTAAAATTAAACAAATGTTAAAAACCACAGAGCAGGGATGTCCTTGATGTGGTTCACTGAGCCGGTTAAAAAGAGCTGTAAACAAGCCGCTGATGATCCGTGGTCTGGTCCATGTCCCAGGGAGGCTGCAGTCTGGTTTACAGCAGCTTGGTGGCAGCAGAGAGCTGTGAGGACGATTCACTGTGTTTCGCTTGAAGATGGTGAGGATGAACGTCTGATAAATGTAAAGATGCTAATACAATTACAATATTTTAATCAAACTTTAAAGAAACAAAAAATCAATTTTAAAATGAATTCTTATTCCTTTAAGGCTGGAAATTAGTCCCTGCATTTTACCCATCTGATTTACGTGACAGCAGTGGGCTGCCATGTTTTGGTGCCTGGAAAGCCGTTGGGGGGAAGCAGATCCTACACACTGAAGACTTGAACAAACATATATTACAAAAATCAGATTAAACAACACTATAAGAACTCACTACACTGAAAGAAATCAGGCTAAAGTACATGAAAAGAAATAAAAATAAACTATACTGAAAGAAAATAGATGAAACTACGTGACAAGAAGTAGACTAAACTACATCAAAACAAGTAAGAGTAAAGGAAATCAGACTAAAGTACATGAGAACTTATCAAAATAAAATACACTAAATGAAATTAGATAAGATGCATGAAAAAAAATAGATTAAACGACACTAAAACAATTTAGAATAAATTAGGAAATCAGACTAAATCACACAAAAAGAAATCACTTAAAAGAAATCTAAGAAAATAAAAGCATATAGGAAAAATGGAGACCATGAAGTCCAAACTGAACGGATGGTGAAGGTGGTCATTCAGCTGCTGAGCTGCCCATTTCCAGAGTTTTAGATCAAACTGGTAAAATGCTGATTAATCTTATTTGTGTCTGTTTCAGTTCAATTCAGCTTTATTTGTATAGCGCCACTTCACAACAATGCAATCTCAGGGAACTTTACAGACAAACCAATTCATAAAAAAAAGCCTAGTAAGAAAAACCAACAGATTGCATCGAATCTTGACTTCGATCCAATCCCCCATCCTGGGCATCTAAGAGGCGAGAGCAGAAAGGAAGGACTCCCTTTTAACTGGACTGTGAAGAACGACTGCAGCTGATTCTGTTTCCATTAACTCTGAATATTTCCAGGAAATGTTTAAACCATTCCTGTGTGTTTGAGTAAAGATAACTCAGAATTCCATCTCCTGAATGTGGGAATTGTGTCTGAAGAAGGACTGAGCGTTGACAGGAGCCATGTGCTTGGAACAGGTTAGGGCAGGACTGTCGGGAATGGGATGCTGCTGGAAACCAGCAGTGGGAATGATGGCAGCTCTCTGTGGACTCTTTAAAGTCACTCTGTGCAGCTCCATGGCAACCACTTGTTGAAGCCTCGCTGCTTGTTGCTGAGCAGTGTGATGTACTGGACCAGAAAATCCTCCCATTCATGGTCTCCCTTTTCTATCCCCACCCCTCCCTAACTCGCCACCTCCCTCCCACGGCCAAAACAAGCCAGGTCTGTGCTGCACTGCTGCTGCGAACTGGTCAGGAAATCCTCCTTTTGCCATCTGACAGGGAAATTAACATTTTTTTTATAAAATATATATCAACATCCACAAAAATTTTATTTTTTAAAAAATCACACACACCAAGATCCCAGTCGGACCACCAGGTTTCACTTTTTATGATCATTTTATTTAACTATTGGACCAGAACAGGATCTTAATCTGATCCACCATCTGGATCTGCCTCCAGATAAATCACCCTCCATTTGTTTCGGTGCAGCACGATCAATGTATTCATGTCCTACTGTAGATAAAAACATCATCTAATCAGCATTTTATGGAAAATATTAGCTCATTTTGAATCTGATGGAAGCAAGGCTTTTGTAAGAATTTGGAACTTGAGCAGCACGAGGCTGGAAAAGTAATTGGTCTGAATCAAAAACAACTGGAGGAGCAATTGACAACTATTTGATTGTCAATTTCAGAATGATATTCCTCAATGTAAATCTGTGAAGTCTTTGAAGATCCCACCATCTACAGTGTATAATATCATCAAAAGATTCAGAGAATCAGGAGGAATCTCTGTGTGCATGGGAAAAGATCTTTTATGCAAAGAATAAGCCAGATGTCGATAGGAACCACAAACACTGTGGTCTTCTCTGGAAGTTTTTGTGGTTCTTCCTAAGGTTGGGAAGGCGTCCATATTGTCTGTATCACCGTTGTCATGGAAACATCTACATGTCAGATGACCAGCAGCTGGCCTAATGTGATGTTCGTTTATCTTCTTCTTTTGTTTTCATCTCTCACATTCAGCGTTTTACCTGGTTCAGCAGCTCATCTGGAGGATAGACCAGCTCCACACACCTGTCCTAACCCCGGACCCGGTTCACCTCACTTGTTCTATACAATAAAAACAAATGGTTGATGGTTAGATTCCCTGCTCTCTGATGGAGACAAGCTGAGGCTGTACCTGCAGGCCAGATCTCACAGGTCAGGTCCCTGACAGCAACAAGGCCCCTAAAACCACCCTGACTCCCTCTCCAGCACCCCCCCCCCCCCCGGTGACCGATTAGCTGGTGTGGGGTTCCCTCCAATTTCCATGAGAAAGCGGTGGTCGGTGAAAGGGTTAAGCTGAAGGACACAGCCCCCAGAAAGCGGGCCTAATTTTCTGCACAGTGGGGGGGTGAGGGAAGCAGGGAGTGGGAACAAAGGCTCCCAGGGGAGGAGCGGAGACTCCGGCTTTACTATATGCACCTGCAGCCTGAAAAGCCTCCAACAATGAGCCTCTGAGACGGCCAATTACAACGGTTTTCTAAGGAAAGTTGTGGAGGAGGAGGAGGAGGGGGAAGATGCCGTCCACTTCTATTGAAAGACAACAGATTAGAGGAAACTCACTGGATGAAACTTTTACTTCAGCAGATTAATAAAAGTGCAAATGATCCTGTAGTTTTTATTTGATGATCAATAATTTGCATATAAAAAGTTGATTAAAATAAAAAAATAAACCCTAATTTCACCCATTTTCTCCCATTTAGTTTTCTCTCTCTCTCTCTGTTATACTCCAATAAATCAAACTGGGCTGTTTAGTGGGAGTAAAATGTCTAAACACCATCTTATGTTAGGACAGGTAAACCTTCCTTCTCTCTTGTAATGAGACGCCGTGTCTCATTGGGACTACCTGTATAAATAGAAGTTAATGTCGCCTCAATGATCTCTAGCTCCAAATCTCCTGGTGTGAAGACATCAGTTCTCAGGAAAACATTTTCTGGTTCCCATAGTAACCTCATAACCGCAGTTGTACACCTTTCATCATAGTTTCATTATATATGTTTTAGACATAAAAACTACAGTTTATCTGTTAGAATGATGACTGATGATGAAGACGAAGGATTAATAATTAAATGTTGGTAGTCATGTGACTGCTCTCCGGTTACTGCGCGGTAACTTTAGCTTCACTTTTTTCTGTATTTCTGCTCTTCCTCAACCATGTGGGTCACTCTAATTTACCAGCTTTTCAGGTTATCAGAGGACAAAAAGTTCCCCCAAAAATTATATAAAAAGTTTTTTTCCACTTTTTCTCCAAATTCTAACTTTAGTCTAATAAATACCAAGTATGTAATTTAATCCTTTACACGGCCAATTACAGGATTATTTTTCTTTTTAAAGATTTATCTTGCGTCATACCATTTTTATGATTTTATTGTGGTTTTAATGGGACTTTTATCCTCTGACCTGATGGAATTTAATTTTACATTTGATGCTGTAAAAAAACAAAAACAAAAAAAAAATGCATCAAAATCAGTGTTATGAATCTTTGGTACATTTAAGATTAATCCAGCATCTAGTATACAAAAATACCCCCCAAACCCAACGCATTTAACCATGATAGCAACTAATCAAAAGGCAATTTAAAGCTTTAAAATAATTATCATTGCGTTATTAAGACTGAAAGAATTTAAATCTGTAATGTTTTATATCAGTTTTTAGAAGGACTTTTTTGTCCTCTAATGACCTGAAAGAGTAGAAAATCTGTTCCCAGCCAATTTATGAAAACTATGTAAATTTTTACTAGAAAAGCATTTTCTTACAAACATTCAATATAGAGTAAAACAACCAAAATGGCCAGAAACTGAGGGACAATATACTGGAAAGGATTTAAAAGAAAAAAAAAAAAAAAAAATGGACTGAGACTCAGGTTTATACAAACTCAGATCAGCCCAGTTAATTCTTAAAACTTGAATATTTTTTTGGAAACAACTTGAACATTTTTCAGTTACTCCAACATATTTTTTACAGTGTAAACGACTGAATATCTTCTAGAAAATGTATTTTGTAAAAAATGACTAGTGAATAAGGTTTGAACTTTATTAACATGAGTTCCATCAGAGGTTTTTAATGAAAAAGAGACTCTCAGAGTCTGAACATAGACAGTATTTACAGAAACCTTCCTGTAACTCCACATTTACAACATCTTCTCCAAAATCCTTCAGGCCAGAAACCTGCTGTTAATGTAAACATTCAGAAGTGGTTTCACACACGTTGGACCTGGTTCTGGTACCAGCTCGTGGTCCACATTCAGGTTCAGTTTCATACGGCTGGAAGGAAAAAAAATCTGCCGTCAGGAAGTCAAAAAACAACAAAAAAAACAAAACAAGTTAGAACAGAACTTTTTAAAACTGGATCTAAGTTCATAGAAACAAGAAGATTAACAGCGATCTGTCAGGAAGAAAAAAACAAGACCACATCGAATCTAAAAACTAATCATGGACAAGGAAACCGGCAGATCTGATCCAGAATCCAGCCCTGCTTCTGGTCCGAGCTGGACCTCAGCAGCAGGTCTTCATCTCAAATTAAACAAGTCTGTTTCCATGGAAACAAAGTCCAGAAGGACCAGAGAGCAGAACTTCAGCTGGGTGAGTCTGATCACCAGCTGAGGTGGGCGGAGCTTCAGGCTGTGGACAGATGGGGGAGGGACGATGATGGTCCACAGGTCCACCAACATTGATGAGCTCATCAGCTGAAAGTCTGCCAAGACCATGTGAGACCAGAACAAACCCTGATCTGGATCAGCTGACTTTGGTCCCTCAGAGGTCAAACTGAGGCCAGCGTGAGGTCCTTGGAGGAACCAGTCCAACCAGCATGAAGAAGTGGACAGAGAGTTTTTTTATCTTGTGGAATGAGTGGGTAGATGCTGGCGAGATGAAAACATCACCTGATCTCTGACAGGACTTCACATCTTCTGACTCTCCAGCCTGAAGACCGGCCCGGTTCTGCTGCGGGTCTAGATGTGAGTCAGTGGGACGGTCCCGGTGAGGTAGTGCTGCTGAACGCTGCTGTAGCCCCTCTGGTTGGACCCGGGGTCTGAGGCATCTCCTCCCGGTCCAGGGATGTACATGCTGATCATGTCTCTGAGGTCCCCCTGCAGGGGGCCCCGGTGATGGTTTGGCGTCCCAGCTGAGGGCGAGTGGGTCACCGGTTCTGGTTTCACCATGGACATGGTGACTGGGCTGGGCTGCTGAGGACTGCTGCTGTAGGACATGGGACTGTGGACAGAGGGAGGATGGATAGTTAAAAGAACATCAAACCTAAAACCAGAGCAGAGAAAGTCCTTACTGGTCCATACTGGGCCGCTCAGATTCTGACTGGTAGATCAAGTTTTTTAACATGGAAACAAAAGTAAACATGTCTTCTGAATTTTATAACATCATTATCTATATTCACCTTAAAACTCCAAAGAGTCTGTTTTTGTTGTTTCATTTTTTCTTTCTTTTGTAGGAGCTGAACCCTTTCAATCCCAGTCAATCCGACATTCTCAGGACAGCCTCAGCTGTCAGATTATCAGACTAAAATGATGTAAAATAAATGTATCAACAGCGTAAACGGCCAATCAAAACAAAACAGAATTACTAACAGAACTTTGTAGTAATAATACAGATCAACAGTGGCCAAGTCTTTTCTCATCTGCACATCATTCTTTCAAGTTTTAGCTTGAAGGAGAAAGAAATATTACCATTGAAACAAACACACAAGAGAAACTATTTACAGATTTACACTATTTGTTCCAGCTGGTTTTTGCTATTTACAGTTATTTATGCTACTATTTACCTTCTATCCTCACAAAAACAACTCCAACACTTGGCTTTTGGCGCCACCGTGCATCAAAAATGCCTTTTTGGCGTTATTCCAGCAATAAAGGTGCATTATTTTTCTTCTTTTCAGACACATATAGAACTTTCTGCTTATTTGTTGATCTTTGGCTGCTCCTGATTGGACATTATCATCAATTTAAGCTCTCTGATTGGTGGAAAGTTTCACAGGAAGCGCTCCCATCATAATTTCAGAGTCAAAATAGAGGTCTCCTAGCAACAAAGTAGTGACAGTGATAACTTTAAGATAAAATGTGATAAATAATGGCAACATCGTGGATCACTTATTGTGCATTTACATCTCTGAATAAACACTACATTTTGTGGCTGTATTGTAAACCTCATGGACATGATATAAATGCCTGGAAAACTTCCATAGATCACCTAAAGGGTAGCCATCCATCACAATTTACATACTGCCATTTATAAGAACATGGTGATATATAAGAGTTAGAACTCGGAAGATGTAGCATTCTCCTGGTGACAAGAAAAGTTTGTGCCAATAAATCTGTTATTCCTCAAATGTTCTTCTCTTAACTGGAATTAAACCAGTTCCACCAGTCTGATTTAGTTTTTTGTCCATCCTTTTAACTTTTTTAGTTGAATCATCAACGACAAACGGTGGGAAATCTGCTTGGATCTGATATTTGGAGTTCCTTCAGCCTTTGGAACAACTCCTGCCTACTTGTTATGCATGTGGCATTCCCCGGAATGTTGATCAGGTCGACTGGATGGCAGGCGGAGCTGCTCTGTGTGAGGCCACCCACAAACCCAATCCCCTCCTGACCCCCCCATTCGTCCAAAGCTTTGTCCCAACCAGAAGACTTTCCACCTCCTGTAAACTGCACAGATGGCTGCTCTGATAAATATTCTAGTGGAACATTTCTGATCACTCAGACTCAGGAGGAACTTTTCCTAAACAAGTGGATCCGTTCAGTCCTGAGCCAGTACCAGATTCCTCCAATCTGGAGCAAGAGCCATCAGAACCAAACGTGGAAAAGTAGAAATGATATGAATCTTGTTTCTATGACGTTAGAACCAAAACTGATCTGATGATAAATGTATTTTGATGACTTGTTGCCCATAGGCATATCCAGGAAATGTTTAACGGGGTGGCCGACCAATAAATATCTCAAACTACGATGTCCAGCAGGATTAACGTTGACTGATAAATCCAGGATTCCCTTCTGTCTGGAGTTTTAAAGGTTTAGTTGTGTAACTCGGTGGGGTAAATTGTGATGGATAGCGTACCTTTAGGTGATCTAGGGAAGTCTTCCAGGCATTTATATCTCATCCAAGAGGTTTACAATCCAGCCACAAAATCTAGTGTTTATTCATGAGACTATACGGTAAATTCAAAATGAGTGATCTATGATAACATTATCACATTTTCATCATTCAAAAAAAGTCACTATCACTACTATGTTGCTAAGAGACCTTTAAGAGAAATTTAGACTCGGAAATTATTATGAAGCCACTTCCTGTCAAAGTTTCTACCAATCAGATGACTTAAATTGACGGTAATGTCCAATCAGGAGCAGCCAAAGATCAACAAGTGAGCAGAAAGTTCCATGTGTGAACAGAACACAAATAATGGTTCTCTATGGCTAGAATAAACCCAAGAAGATGTTTTTGATGCAGGATGGCGCAGAAAACCAGCTACGTTGGCTTTTTGAGGATAGAAGGTAAATAGTAAGAAGAGTGAGGGGGGGGGGGAGGGGGGGGGGGGGGGGGGGGGGGGGGGGGGGGGGGGGGGGGGGGGGGGGGGGGGGGGGGGGGG
>JBAFTB010000006.1:24729639-24740608 GCA_037177355.1 Melanotaenia trifasciata
ATAGATAGATAGATAGATAGATAGATTAAAAATTCACATCACTAGAGCCACATTTGGAATGGCTGAGATTAAGGAACAAGGCAGAATTTGGTGTAATACACTTTGAAAACAATAATGTTGGACCTCTGACACCTGTATGAAATTGTTGGAAAAAATGTTTAATATGGGACCTTTAAATTTTTTTTAAAGCGCTTGAAATATCTGCGAGATGAGTACAGGCCTAATAAGCATACATCCCTAAATCAGCAACAGCTGGTCTTTTCTAATAAACAGACCCAGTAAAACCATGTTGTTTACAGTAAGTGTGATGCCAGTTAACATTATCATGGTGAAGTCACAGTTTATGGAAACTATTCAGTAAATGTTTCATTCTTCTTCTGAACATTTGTAACAAGCTAATGTTTACGGCGCTGTGGCGCTAAGCTTTTTGCTAACATGAATGCTAACATTAGCTTTCATATTACAGTAATTAATCTCTCTAGGTGTGTTTAAAGTAGAAACCGACCAGTCAATTAAATCGGACGATAATAGCCCTTTTCAAAATAACCATAATCGGCCAGAGTTTTGCCGATTTAAACGAGGATATATTCTTAATTTATCGTAAAGAAGTCTTGCAGAATGATGTCATTGTGACCACTAGATGGCGCTCTGACCTCATTCAGTCCTCATTCCTCACCGCCAACTACTGCAGCAGCTAGAGCCAGGCAACACTACAGTACAGTACTATGACAGGTACATTTATAACAATGCTGTGAAATTAGGAATGACTGTCCTAGTCACTCCTAGTTTTAAGTTTTTAGAAAATGCTAGGACGTGATTCAGGCTGTAACAGCAGCTCACTGTGTTGTTGTGGAGTGGCATAAATGACAGACTATTTGTGACCATGATATGTTTAAAATGCAGCTCTGTCAAAGAGGACATGTTGACATCTGAGAGAAGCGTTTCTGGTTTTTATTTTGGTTTATATGAGTCACTTAATGGCAAAGAAAATAATGGAGTAGAGAAAATGTGATTTCACATTAAAGGGCATCAGAGGGCTGCATAAATCATGTTTTAACAGTAACTTCACTCATATTACTTTTATATAGTGTACACCTATGGTCTAAATCAAAAAATAAATTAATTAGTACAACTGGTAGCTATATTAATGCATGATCCATTGAAAGAGAATTTCACAATGCAAATTTAAAGTAAAATAAATAAAATGGAACTTTTTATTTTTTATTTTTGATTAATCGGTTATCAGAATTTTTTTTCGACTAAATATCGGAACCAGCATCGGCCTCAAAAATCCATATCTGTCGGGCTCTAGTTTTAGAGTAGGTGAAGGTGGATGTGGTGGATCCAGAGTTCTGGATTTTTATATCCCTGACGTTCCTGATTTTTATTTGTCCCTTTTTATTAAGTTTTTAAATCCTAAAAGGTGAAATGGGGCTATAGCAACACCTGCATTTACCGGTGCTGTCAGTGTTTTGATTGATTGCCGGTGCGTTTGTGTGACGTCAGTGTTTCATCTGGAGAAATGACAGCAGACAGGTGGTCAGACAGCTAGCTCATGAAGAAAATAAGATTATTCACCAGTCTCTTGAGTGCGAGTCCAAGTCTTCTGAAGTCACTGAAAATGCAACTTTAGTGCGACTCGAGTCCGAGTCCCAGACTCGAGTCCCCATCTCTGCCTGAAACAGCCTCAATGTCCAAAAATTTGTAGCACCAAAATAAAAAAAAAAAAATTATGAAAGAGTTTCATTTTTATGTTTTTAGGTCATCAAATTTCAGGCCAAAAGTATGACATTTAGGGTAATTTTACTGCTGTATGTACGCGTTAAACAGTATAGAGCTGCATTTATGCAGAACTTTTTAAGTAAAGTTTCCCACAACAAGCACCTCTTCCACATTCGACCATTCAGAACAGTACTACAGACTAAGCAAAGCTTAGTTTTTTTTCTTGATCACTCGCAGATGAGATGAACCCTTAACAATGAGCTCCAGCTATCACATTTACGGCATTTTTCCATAAGATTTTACTTGGTTCTTTCTCCAGCTGTCGGCAGCATCATGCTGTGTAAGACTGCATCCCCTCAACATGGGCGACACTGGTCATGCGGTGTAGGTGGTATCCCCTCAGCATTGATGTGTCTGATGTAGACGGTATACCAGGGCTATTCAGCTATTTTTGTATAAAAGTCCAAAAAGAACTTCACTGGTAGTTTTAAATTAGTTTGTTTTTATCTGGTGAGCGTCTGAACTTGTCAAAATTGGCGTAGGTCATCTAGAAGTGCCTCTGCACATTATTTTCTTTATTTACTGGGCAGATGCCAAGTTTGCCCTCAGCATTTTTGATATGCGAATACTCATCAGTTCCGTTGTTAAAATTTCTGTTTTCACTGTCAATCTCTCCTTTAAATGTGGCATTTTCATTAGAAGCTGGTCTTTGTCCTTCCATCAACAGTGGAAACAGCAGTGCTGCCCAGAGTCACAAAATGTCACCAAGTTTAAAGTTTGACCGCTGCTATCAATTTATTTAATATTCATAAGTAGATGAGTAACTGGCTAATCAACCGTTTCTGGTCTGTGGGCTGCCAGTTGAATAGCCGTGTGCTATACCCTCAACATGGGTGAGATCATTCATCATGTGAGCCTGTGATGTAGACGGTATCCCCTCGACATGAATCAGTCATGTCAGTGTGCGGGGCTACGTGTTTTTTTTTTTGGTTGTTTTTCTTTACATTAATTTGATTTAGTTTACTTCTGTCCAAAATAACAAAAGGCTTATTGTCCTGAGTTTTTGACGGACTTTCAATTCTCGACTTTAACATGTTGTAGAAAAGATCAGTTTAGTAATTTTCATTGTTCCAGTTGATGAATAAAAGCAACAAATGCCTAAAATAAACTTTTTGTTAAACATGTAAAACAAGAGAAATTCCTTTATTTCAGCCAGTAAACTAAACACAGAGTGTGTTAACATGGACAGTCACTGATATGACCCCCCCACCCCCCCTTTTGTGGGAGGACTTGCTGAACAAATACAAGTAATGCAATGAAGGGAGAGATGGGGTGTATTTACCATTACGTTTTTCTGTCTCCTTCTTTCATTCATCAACTGGGCATAATTTTATCGGTTCAGAGTGGACAAGTACTTCCAAACCGATAACCAGACATGAAGCATCCATTACATCAGTCAATGCTACGCACTGTGTGACATCATGTTATCCCCTGACATACGTGTCACTTCAGGGCCACATACCGTTCACATTTCAGCCTGATGAAAGTCGCATTGAAATGTGAACGACCACACAAAAAAAATAGGATTTGATTAAAAAATTGAGCATCAAGACCTGCAGTGTGAATGTAGCCCCTGAAAACTTCTGTGGGTTTTCTGACATATTAACTTCGTTTTGTTCAATTTCTTGTTGAAGAACTCAAATCCCTTCCACCTGGATCCACTTCTGTTTTAAAGAAAAACCTTTATTTACCACCTCTGAACACTCACAAACTCCTTTTTTAATTTTCACTGTGTTGAAATTGTTTTGCAGGCTGTTCTATAAAATTTGTTTTTTTTTTCTTTATTACAGCATATTTTCAAGTATCTTCAAGCTGAAGCCATAAAAAAAAACCAAGAAGACTTTTTGAGTGGGTGGAAAGGCTTTTTTAAAATGGTAATTCCTTCTAGTTTGACTTTTCCTACCATATCCATCCTCTGATGTTCATTAATCCCTGTGATGGGCTGATGGTCCGTTTGGGAAAAGTGGTTGTCTGATGTTTGTGATGTTTTATGTTGTGTTTCAGAACGTGGGTCGCCAGAACAATGACAGTGATTGTGGAGCTTTTGTACTCCAGGTAGGTTCTTCATGTCTGTAGAGAAATATCTTAAGGAGGCCTTTGGTTCATGTTGGGCTCATGTCAAGGCCTGACTTCAGTGACCTTTTCCCAGTAACCCTGTCCATGTAAAGATTCCTGACCTTGAACTGTTTCCTGTTTTTCTTCAATTTTCCTGCAGTACTGTAAGTGTCTGGCACTTGGGCAGCCGTTCAGTTTTGGGCAGCAGGATATGCCCCGGCTCCGACGGCAAATGTACAAAGAACTGTGCCACTGTAAGCTCACCCTGTGACCTGGCGGCACCTCCACCCTGACCTTTCCAACATGGAGTCCCAACATAATACAGAAGGATAATTGGAAGGAAAAAGAAAAGCTTTTCTCTCTGCCAACACCAAGAGAAATAACTTCTGCCATAATGGATGTCATCTATTCTGTTTGATTAGTCGGTCACTGCCTCCTCTCTTCATCCTGGAAGATATGTTTGAGTTTTCATGTCAGTAATTTACTGTGGTTCACAGAGGTCAAGGCTAGCTTCCATGTTGGGAATGTTCTAAATTCTCTTTCCTGTTAAAGTCCACTTTTCTTTTTTTTCTGAATGGGAACATGAACAATGTTAAGACGAAATGAGATGAATGCCTGTGCTGGCAGTTGACAGAATGATTCAAACTGGTGGTTTTCATCACGTCCAACACCTCAGGTGATCTACAGGCGGCGATGTGGACGTTACAGTACAGATGATTATCAGCAATGCCACATTTCCAAAGTATACTCTCAAGTTTCCATCTCTGTGTTTGGAGTTCATGGATGACACTGCTGGTTTTCCTGAAGGAAATCAGGCTTTCCATCCACATTTTGGCCTTTTCTATGATAAATTTGTTCCATCATTCAGATGGGATCTGCATCTATGGATCGCAGCTCAGATCTTTACTTTTATCTTTTTCATGTGTTTTCTTGCTGTCAGTAAACGTGGTGATATGCTTAAAAAAAACTGTGTTAAAAGGACGAATGTGTTATTTTGGAATAAGTACAGAACATGTTCCATTTAGTATTTCACAAAAAAAAAGCCATTTTTGGTAAGGACCACGACAGCTACACAACAGGCACAGTATGTCCACCATGGAGTTACAGTGCTTTCATTTTTTTATAATTAAAAATAGTTTTAAAAATCTTTCAGTTTTTGCATTATTTTTATCTGAGTGGTGACAACAGATTGTTTTCTATATCTGCAACGATGCATTATGGTTGCTAAAAATAAAAAAAGCCTGGCAAACGTTCAATGGTGTAATTTATTAACCAGATGTAGGAGGCATCTGGTTAGGAGGCAAATGTAATCAGGCCGACGTCCTCTGGCAGCTCTCTGGCATCTCAGCTCATCCTGGGATGCCGTGGTCCAGGTCACCTAAGGCATTCATGTGTCTGCTATATAGACATCTTTTACTTTTAACTTTAACCTTCATCCACTACAACAGGTATTTTACTGTCCTGTGATTCCCAAAGAACCATAATATTCCCAAGACCTTTATCCACCAACTGGCTGAGTACAACTAAGATGTGAATCTGAACAAACTTGAGTTCTTACCTAACAAAATAAACAAATGAAAACAAAAGATCACCAGACAAAGCTTTGCTTTGTTGGGAATATTTTACCTGCAACAAAAGAATTAATAAAATGATCAGGTATAGTTAAAAACAAGTGCTGCCAGAGAGGATTATTGATTATTGTTCTAAAATCTGACAAACTTTAACATCAATGCTACACAGGACCTGGAGCTGCATCCTGAGAATATTGGTGTATAGAATTTGTAAATCATTCTGTTTTAACATTTCCATGGCTTCACAGCGCCCTTGGAAGTGAAGTTGTTCAGCATTTCTGGTGTAAGCTCTTGTCTTCCACATGGAAACTGAACATTTCTACATTTAAAAAAAATGGTAGAAGCCACTCTGATTCAGCTGAATATGTTTAGAAATATTGTTATTCTTGCTGCTTGTTTCTTTCTATTTCAGGAGTGCTGATAATAAATGACTTGTGTCGGAACGTGCAGATAAACTTAATGTAAATACAGTATGAAGTGTCTGAGTTTATGATGTAACTGGAGGATTGGGACGACAGATGATCAGATGGTATCTATCTATCTATCTATCTATCTATCTATCTATCTATCTATCTATCTATCTATCTATCTATCTATCGTGTATGAAGAGATCCATGCTTCTGTTTCTTTAAGGAAAAAATGAAACAAGCTCCGCCCTTCTGTCGAATGCGTAATGCAATATCAACCAATCATCAACGCCATAGGCGGGGTCACAGCTGAATGACGGCTGTTTTCTCCAATGACAATGCCTGCTGATCTGTTCAGCGTATAAAAGACTTTCCTGCCACTATTTCTTTCTTTGGAATAATGTCGGCTGAATATGATAACAGGTGAGTTCATGTACAGCTGCTGCCGCTGTGAAAACCAACATTTTAACCGGCAATTAAATCTGTATACGTCGGGATATGAGAGATTGTTAGTGAAAGACGTTTTGAGGAAACGGACATTAAGTGGGCCGTCTTGCTATTTCTGAACCGGACCAGCGGTTAGGCCCGTTTGTCCCTCAACCGTTCGAGAATAAAAAGCTCAAAAAGCCTTAAACCCAAATGTCTGATCTGATATTAGTCGGAATCTTAGGAGCTTTACGAACGGTAATCTGTAGGTTTATTTCACGGGTGGAATGATGGCGGCTGTTTATCCGGAACATGACTGGGTGAAATGAACCGGCAGCCGGCGCCTTGAACAGCACGTGAGCAAGCCGGGCCTTCTCTGGTTATGGACTTTAATCTCTATTGGTTCCGATCTAGTCGAAAAGACTGCTAGTTTGAATCAGAGAAACCCCACATCCGGTCTTATCGTTTGAGACTCGTCGAGCAATGCTAAAACCGTGACACTTTTACTTCCTTTATAAGGGCACATGGCCACCGGCAGGACGAGCTACAGTAATGGCGGCGGCCCCTCGCTGGCCCCCCTTCTTCTTTTTCTTTTTTCTTTCTCGTGTGTGTGGTTTTTTTTCTTTCTCTCATCGCTATATTACCGCTTGTAGATGTTGGTACTTGTACAACGGTGTTTTTTTTAACTGTTAAACTGCCCCGTGACTCGCTGTTTCTAATATAAAGCGAACAGCAGGCCTGAGCTGTGGGAGCTAACTAAGCTAACTGTTAGCAGGCCGCGGCTAGCTCAGTTAGCTCCTTTTTATTCTCTCGCTTTATGCTAGAACAGCGTTATAAACACCATCGGCTCGTTCAAGTTCATGCAAAATGGGCTGAAATGGTTCTCTGCTCAGTCTCTGGTCGTTTTGTCGTGGCTTTTAAGTGTTTTCTTTTTCGTGTCTTGATTGGGGAAAGGATCGTCTTTAATGAGCTGAACTTAAGAGAAATGGCGGATTCGGGAGTTGGCTCAACAACATGTGGATTAAATTTAATACAGTTCACTGAGATGTACACACACACATTTACGCCAAAATCTGTTATTTATTTAGCGCATTATTTTCTGGGCTGAATGGACCTGGAATGTCCAGTGGTATGCTGATGTGGCATGGAAAAATGTGGCTTTCATGGAATACTGACAAACTGTTTTGTCTTTTCCAGAGATAATGGCCCAGAGGGCATGGAGCCAGATGGCATCATTGAGGTGAGTTCACTTTACCTTTTCAGCCAAGTTAATGCTCATTATTTCTTAGTCTTTGGGGAAACCTTTGTTATAGCTGAAAATAATTGATTAGATTTGGATTTTGGATAGTTTGTGTTTTTACTTGTAAAGAGAAGGTCTCAGGAATGTACTTTTTTGTGGTTCTCAGGGTTTTTCTTTCTTTTTTTTTTTTTTTTTTTTTTTTTTTTTTTTTTCCACACCTCCAACAAACATTCCCTAAAACCACTTGTTAGTTCCCCCCCCCTTCTGGTGTCAGAGGGGAACTCACAAGGAGATGTCCTTTACTGACTTGAATATCAGTGTGTTCGATGTAAAGAGCAAAACCAACATTAGGCTCTCTAACTTGGTTCTGTCACTTTCACTCTGCAGAGCAACTGGAACCAGATCACGGACAGTTTTGATGAGATGAACTTGCGTGAGACTCTGCTCAGGGGAATTTATGCCTATGGTTTTGAGAAGCCTTCTGCTATCCAGCAAAGAGCCATTATCCCTTGTATCAAGGGTAAGTAAGAGAACCATGGGTAAGTCCTGAAGGAAGACCTGAAGTTCCTTCTGTCATTAATGATATTTTTCTTTTGTCAGGCTACGATGTGATTGCTCAGGCCCAGTCTGGTACTGGGAAGACCGCCACCTTTGCCATTTCCATCCTGCAGCAGATTGATGTGGAGCTAAAAGGCACTCAGGCTTTGGTTCTTGCTCCCACCAGGGAACTGGCCCAGCAGGTAGGATCCCATTATGGCATGATGGTGTCAGGGTTCAGTCTGACACATTTATCATTCACGGCTGATTGTGGCTATGGTTACAGTACTTCAATTAACTCAATATTTTTCCTGTCATTGCTTCCTCTAAGATTCAGAAGGTGGTTCTGGCTCTGGGCGACTATATGGGCGCAAGCTGCTATGCTTGCATTGGAGGCACCAACATCCGCAGTGAGGTCCAGAAGCTGCAGGCTGAGGCCCCTCACATCGTGGTGGGGACCCCCGGACGAGTCTTTGACATGTTGACTCGCAAAAACCTTTGTAAGTTCAAATCAAACTTTATTTATAAAGCGCTTTTCATGCTATAGGCAATGCAGTGCTTTACATGCTTAAAACATTGATGCATATTTCAGTTCATGCATATTAAAAATAAAACTTTACATATGTCAAAGTAGACTTACAAAGCAATAAAGAAACATTCATTAAAATCTTTCACATGGTTGCACGCACACACATTTACATACTCACACATTCTGTACAAACATGACTCTGGTTTCTGTCTGTTGGTCCAGGTTTGCTGTAACTGATCAAACTGATCTGTGTGTCAGGTGTGGTAGAACTGGTCTGTATGGTGATGAGATCCATGCGTGTCAACTGACTCTCAGACCTCCTGCTGTGGTGGTCATCTGGTCAACGTTCTGCTGACTGGGTTTTTCCACACAGCAGGAATTCTGAGGAATGATCTTGCATCCATGGTTCTGAGTACAGCACCAGGACTAGCACTTGAACCGGGTTGGGTTTATGACCGCAACAGAAGTAAACCAGTTCGGTCCAGTTAGTTTACTGTCTTACATGATTAGTTTAGGGATACGAGAAACTTCCTGACTTGATTATGGTTTTCCAGCTTCCAAGTACATCAAGATGTTTGTGCTGGACGAAGCCGACGAGATGCTGAGTCGAGGATTCAAGGACCAGATCTACGAGATCTTCCAGAAACTGGCGAGCAGCACACAGGTAATCTTGAAGCTCAGACTTCTCTATAAAGGGGTGTGTTTTTATTGGGAGCAGTAAAAAGTAGCTTGGTCCTGGTACTAGTCTGTTTTCTGGTCTTCAGGTTGTCCTTCTGTCAGCCACCATGCCAGCTGATGTTCTGGAGGTCACCAAGAAGTTCATGCGAGAACCAATCCGAATCCTGGTAAAGAAGGAGGAGCTGACCCTGGAGGGTATCCGTCAGTTCTACATCAACGTAGAGAAAGAGGTGAAGTCCAGTTTATCAGATTAAATGGATCAATAGACGTTACACTTGACAAACCCGGCACTCCTGAGCACTTTTTATACAATCACCAGTGACACCAAAGACTCAGTGGTAAATCCACAATGAGTCATTCATGATAAAATCATTCATTAATTTTTCATAATAAAAACAAAACAATTACTATGTTAAGAGACCTCTATTTTGACCTGGATGTTTATCAAGGAACCGCTACCTGTCAAACTGTCCACCAGTCAGATAGTTTAAGTTGATGTAACGTCCAATCAGGAGCAGCCAAAGACCAACAAGTGAGCAGAAAGTTTTCTGTTCTATATGCAGATGAGAAAAAGCTTGGTCATTGTGATCCGTTTTTTCTACAAAGTACTGTTTAGGGATCAATTCTGTTTAGTTTTAATTGGTCTTTTATGGTGTCACATCTGTTCATACACTAACTTTACCTCATTTTAGCCATAATGTGACAACTGAGGCTGTCCTGAAAATTGTCTGAACGTTGACTGGGATTAAAATGGTTGAGCTTCTACATGCCGTTTATTAAAGGTTCAATAAGTCAAAGATGTTGGACAAAACGTGTAACTAAATGAAGGTCTGACCACTGGTCCATCTGTCCTACAGGAGTGGAAACTGGACACTCTCTGTGACTTGTATGAGACCCTGACCATCACCCAGGCAGTCATCTTCATCAACACCAGGAGGAAAGTGGACTGGCTGACGGAGAAGATGCACGCCAGAGACTTCACCGTTTCTGCTCTGGTGAGGAGACGTTCTGACAGCCCCGCTGGGTCTGCAGGTGGTTTCTGGTCTGAACTGCTCTGTTTGTCTTCCAGCATGGAGACATGGACCAGAAGGAGAGGGACCTGATCATGAGGGAGTTCCGCTCTGGTTCCAGTCGGGTCCTGATCACCACTGACCTGCTGGTAGGTTCATCTGGTATCTGCTGACTTCACGGATGATTGACATAAATCCACACAAGACTAGTGACACTGGGAACTGGTCAAACTGGGACCCTTTGGTTCCAGTTTGGATGTTCTGTGGTCCAAGGTTCCCTCTCCTACCATCTGCTGTGTTGGTGAAGGACTGAATGTTCCTTGGTAGAGAAACTCACTGCCCTCCACTGTAGTCTGGTCGAAGTTCTGGACTCACAACTAAATGGCAGCTCACACTTGATATGATGAAAACTCAGATTTCCAGACTAGGATTACACAGGACTCACCCAAAATTCTGAGTCCATATCCTGGTTGTGTAACCCTGTGTGTGTCTTTCTCTTCAGGCCAGAGGTATTGATGTTCAGCAGGTGTCCCTGGTCATTAACTATGACCTGCCGACCAACAGAGAAAACTACATCCACAGGTAAAGTTGGGACCGGTTCTTGTCTCACTGGGTCCTTTTTTTTTTTTTTTTTTTTTTTTTTTTTTTTTTTTTTTTTTTCAGCACCCCAACAAAAACACACAAAAAAGAACAAAAAAAAAAAAAAAAAAAAACAAAAAAAAAAAAAAAAAAAA
>JBAFTB010000006.1:24751791-24764195 GCA_037177355.1 Melanotaenia trifasciata
TCCATCCATCCATCCATCCATCCATCCATCCATCCATCCATCCATCCATCCATCCATCCATCCATCCATCCATCAGTATTGCTTAAACCAGTTCATGTTTGTAGGGTTGGAAAATATTCCAGCTGCTATCAGGTGAGATACAGGGTACACCTTATCATGTCACCAGTCCACCACAGAGATAAACAGCCATTCACCACCAACTTTATTTATTTGTTTGTTTGTTTATTTGTTTGTGTATTTTCATTCATACATTCATGTTTGTAAGAGTATCATGACTCAATCGGAAACAGGAGAATCCAAGTCCAGAATCCCATCCCCCCGGTTCCTGAGTGGGTCTGGGGGCCCAGCAGCAGTGATGAATCTTTAGTGGTTCTCTTAAAGAAAACAGACACAACACCTCTGATAAACTAAACATGAAGTCTGACTCATAAATCCTTCTTCATTATCAACAGGCTTTTAGATAAGGAATGTTTTTCCTTCTCTGTCTCTATCCTGTTTACCAGGTTTGGTGAGAAAACTGGACTTGGTGTTTTGATGTGTCCAGTAAGAGTGTGTGAAAGGTAGAGACAGGTTGAAGCTGTGCTTGGAGTAATCGGGAAGATGACAGCACATGTTGTTCTGGGATGATGCGGATGCAGATGGATGTTCCACTGAAGAACATTTCTGGATGAAGCATCAAATGTTCCAGGTTGGATTTTTAGCTTAAACTTGGACATTTTGCAGCGTAAACAGGAAGAGAGGGTTAATAAAAACTCATGCTTCTGCTTCATCCTAACCCTTTGCTACTGTTTGGAAAGCTTCACGTGAGTCATGTGTTCAGATTCCAATTCCTGACATAGCAGAATCTGAAACATCCCAGCCATGTTCATGTGCTTATCCTTCAGGAATGGACTGATTTCAGACCATCCACAACTTTTCAACCCTTTTCCTGCATGAGTAAGGTGGACATAGAGAATGTGAAAACAACTGGATGACTTTCCATCTGCTCTGTCATGTTTTAGTCAGAGGAGAGTGGAAAAGTGTGTTCATGAAGAGGAAACCGTTCCAGACGCTGTCAGATGAAGTCATCGTCTAATGAATTTAGGGTGTGTGTATGTGTGTGTGTAGGAGGAGGGAGGATCTATAAAAGGCTGCAGAAAAGGACAAACTCTTCACTTCTTCACACTCCAGCAGCAGCAAAGCAGAACAGAGACCACAGAAACCTAAAACCACAAGGTAAGACCTGCCGAACAAGACCAGGAACCAGATGTTAACTCAGGAAAGTTTCCACTTTCACCCGGTGAAGGGGGAACTTTCTGTTCTTTCTTGGAGAACTACAACTAATCTAGCTTTCAGACATCCTGATACATCAGGATATGGTAGTGGGAACACGTCTGACTTATTTAACCAACCACAGAAATGTTCCTTCTAAAAGACATAATTTCATATGACATCATTATGAACTCAGATCGACCTGCAGTTTATGTAGGAACAGGAATGTTTTAGACCAGAGGTGTCAAACATGTGGACTGGAAGCCTGAAATGGCCCACCAGAAGGTCCAGTTGAAAGAATGTAATTTTTTTTATAAAAGTAAATGTAATTCCTAATTTTACCACATGAGGTTTAATTTTTTTATGTTTTAAAGTAAAACATTTCTAAAGCAATGTTTCTTAACTTGCTTTATCTTTTCTATTTTTCTGACTTAATAGATCCGATTTTAGTTTTTATTATGTGGTGAGACAGTTCAGGTGGTCAGGATAACTACACATATGTGGAAAAGTACACATATGTACATTTAAAATAACATCTAGATCTGGAAAACTTACTCTGATCATAATGTGAATTACCGGATTTGTCACTTTCAGATGTTTGGTGATTTATTGATTGTGATCTGCAAGCTGTAATTCATGTGGAAATGAGAAGAAATACATTCTGTCAAATAAATAAAATGTGTAAATACATAATATAAATACAGATCAAAATATATATAGGTTGAAGAAATTGATAAAATCTTCGATAATCTACTAAATGATATAAATGCCTAACTAAAATAAATCATAATTGAATCTACATTTCATTTTCTCCAGAAAATTCAGGTAATTCATTGTGTTATCTCAAAGCATAGTTCATTAAATGTAAACATCTTGATAATGTTCTTGTACTTCTTTGTACTAAAACAAAGGGAAAATGTGTAGTTTTACATAATTTATAGGTTATTATGTTGTTACTTTACTGGTCCAGACTACTAGAGATCAGATAAGCTGAATGTGGAACATGAACTAAGATGAGCCTGACTCTCCTGGTTTGCGGTTACAGCTAATCGTCTCAGACGTTAGTTGGGACTGAAGGGATCTGATTCACCCTGATCTCACCCAGAGATACTGATCTACTGTTTAGTCCTGGGTTTGGTAGATCTGCAGACCTGTATCTGCAGCTACAAGCTGCCTGGACTTGCACAAGCCAATAGAAATGTATTCAAGAGAGAAGAATTCAGAGATAAAGCATTTAATCATATTAACATATAAACAGATTCAAACAGCAAAACTCTTCTTCATTTATAAAAGGTTTTCAGGGAAATTAGGTTTGGGTCAGACTTCAGGTTTTCCAGGACTCTCCAGGTCTGGATTCAGGTTTTCTGGTAGTTTGTTCCAGATATCAGGAGCAGGAATAATAAATGTTTAGTTTGAACTCTCGGGATGGAAAGCAAACTGGACCCAGATGATCCCAGAGGTCTCATATGGTGCCAGCAGATCAGATCTATGTTATGGACCAGAATCAGAACCAGTGTAGGGATGAAAACTTTTTCTGGTCTTTGCGAGGACACGAGCAGCAGCAATCTGGATTAACTGCAGTCGTCTCAGTTATGTTTTTGGAGAGACCCATAAAAACATTACAGTAGTCAGGTCTACTAAAAACAGAAGATAATGAAGTTTATCAGTCCCTTATTCTAGACATATTCTTAAGGATGCAAAAGACAGATCTGGTCCCTCCTTTAATATGGATGTTAAAAATTAGGTCAGAGTCCGAAATGACTCCAAGATTTCTGGATCGGACCATTTCTTGTAACATGGCTGACTGAAGCTGGACCCTAATCTTTGTACTCTAATCTTTGAACACGTGCACTCTTGCTGTAAAACTTGGTCTGCTGAGGATGTGCTGTAAAGATAACATGCCGCAGACTGAACAAGATCAGGAGAACAGTCAGATTCTTGTCTTCTATTGGCTGGAAGACATGACGTTCCCTCAAATGTAAAACATGAGGAACCGCCTCAATTTTTGTTTCTAGAACAAGAAGCAGAAACTGATTGCTTGTAACACAGAATGTGTCTTTTTCCTTCCCAGCATGCAGTGTATGTACATCTTGCTGTTGCTGACCCTGAGCAGAGTGGGACTGGCTTCTCTGCAGGATAAGCAGACTGATTTTGGCCTGAAGGTTTTTTCCCAGCTGGTCCAAGACTCTGCAGACAGCAGTCTGGTCTTCTCCCCATATGGAGTGGCCAGTGTGATGGCCATGGCTCAGCTAGGTGCAGGTGGAAACACCCACAGAGCCTTGGCTGTAGCTTTGGGGTTTTCTCTGCAAGGTGAGTGAATCACAGATTTATGTGAATGTGCAAACTATCTCACAGCTTCTAAAAATAAACTTGGATATAGAGTTCAGTCCATGTCTCAGCCCAGACCTGAACGGTACTGAGGCTTTCTAAGGTGGTAACAGTGTTCAGAAATGAGAGACCAAAGCAAACAACCACAGGGATCATTTACTGTGTAGGGCTTGTGCATGAAGTAACAAACCAGAGGAGATCCAGTGTTGTTCAGCCTTCGGGTATTAAACTCAACCAAGACATTCCAGACAATTTCAAACAATGCCAGACTTCCCATTCATCCCAGATGTCCCATATTGTCTCAGGCATCCCTCTTCTATTGACCTTCTTCTTCTCTGGTAGAGCGAGGGATGCCTCGGCAGCAGCGTCTGCTGCAGAGAGACCTGGCCAGTGAGGAGGGAGTGGACATTACCAGTGGAGTGATGGTGGAGAGAAAGATGAGCCTGGAGAAGGGGTACCGTCGGGCCCTGGCCAAGACCTTCCAGACCCACCCCCACCAAGTTGACTTCACCAATCCAGAGAAGGCCATCAGTGTCATCAATGCATGGGTCTCGGACCACACTGCAGGTACCAATAGCACCTCTTGAGTCACCAACTTCATGTAGAAGAATTTCCGAAATAAGACATGTCCATGTTATCTCCAGGTACCATCCCGGAGCTCCTGGCATCTGGATCTCTGACAGAGGAGACTCGCCTGGTCCTCCTGAATGCTCTCCACTTCCAGGGAATCTGGAAGATTCCCTTTGACCCCAGACTGAGCCAGGAAAGGATGTTCCACTGTGCTAACGGCAGTGATGTTCCCGTCCACATGATGAGACTCACCCACAACTTTAACTATGGTAGGCTGGCCACACAGCTGATCAACTGTCTTCTCTAGAACAATACGGAGCTTCATCTGTTCTCTACGCCTGACAGGTGAATTTGTGACTGCTGACGGGGTGGACTATGACGTGATTGAGGTACCGTATGAGGGGGATTCACTGAGCATGCTCCTGGTGTCACCGTTTGAACCTGAAGTTCCTCTGAGCAGCTTGACGGCGGGCCTGAGCAGCCAGATGATTCGGCAGTGGAGGTTGGAGATGAGGAATGTCAGGAAGCAGCTGGCCATGCCGAGGTGAGGAGGAAAGCCTTCATCTGAAGGAGTAAGGTCACATAACCTAGATTTCACCGGGAACTGGAGGATTTTTGTGTTTTCACAGGTTTTCTCTAAACTCTGATCTGAATCTGAAGACCGCTCTTCGTAACATGGGACTAGGAGACATGTTCAACCAGGCAACGGCTGACTTCACACGTATAACCTGTAAGTTCATGTCAAAGACACCAGTTAGTATAATTAAATATGGTTCAGGTTAAAATCTGACCTGCATGTGTTTCTGTCTTCCAGCTGATGAGCGGCTCTGTGTGTCCAAGGTCCTTCAGAGGGTGAAGATCGAGGTGGATGAACAAGGAACTAAAGGAGCATCAGCAACAGGTAGGACTGAATGCTAGGGATCGGCCGATACCAATACTAGCATCGGAAATACTCGCCGATCCTACCAGAAGTAAGGGGATCGGTGTCGGCGAGTAATTCTGTCTAACACCATCCAGTACCATGGAAACGGAATCATAATAACCACACACAAACACGGGAAGTTATGCAGTCCTGTGTGACCATTGTTTTGAGTTGTTAGGTGGAGAAGCAGCTGTACATGAGTCACTGTTGCGATAACATTTGGCATGTTAGTAATTTGGCGCCATTACTCATTAGAAAATCCCGCTAGCAAAACAGCGACATGCCTCATATGCAGGGCTGAAGTGTCCAGAGGCGACATGAATACTGCCAAATTTACCAGCAGTGACTTTATAAAGAATTTTGGTTGAAATCACGTGAAGGAGCACTAGTTTGTTGCCTTAAAGGAAATGTGCATCGAACCACAGCAATAACAGGAACCATGTTTTTTAAAAAACATGAGGAATTCGCAGAAGAAAGCCACCGCAGTAACAGACGTCCTAGAATTTATTGTCCTGGATTAACAGCCCCTGTTCTTTGTGGAAAACATTCATTGTACGTCCAATTTCAAGATAGTTTTTAATAGAAATTCTTTGATCCGAGTTTATTTACTCAATGATTAAAACAGTTCTGTGGCCATCATGGATTGACGTCTTAATAAAACATTAATTATATTAATAAATATTAAGGCTGTCAAAAATAACACGTTAACAACAGTAACTGATTATGTAATTACTGTAATTGCGTTAACCAGAATTAACGCTCCCTCATCCCCCACACTTTTCCCTTTGAGACGGTTCAGCACTCAAAAAAAAAAAAAAAAAAAGAAATGTTTCCTGCAGTTCTGTACTAATTTGCTTTCTCCGTTTCTCCTCCTCCTCGCTCTCCTGTTGTTCCGTGACCGGCTGTCGGTGATCAGCTGATCGGCTTCTCTGGTGCTAGCACCATCTTTCTCGTTTCGCTTGTTTATTGTTCATCTGAGAAGGAGGAAACTAGCAGCTCGTGGTTCATCTTATATTTAACTCAAAGTATTGTTACTGGACGCACTAGCAATAGCAGAAATGTATCAGTCTCATGTCAATCAGATCCAAGCTGAAGAAAGAAACACGATTTATACACCTTTTAATAAAATAACACTAGTATCGATCTGTACTTGGTATCGGCAGATACCTAAACACCGGGTATCGGAATCGGTATTGGACAAAAAAAATGACATCGGAACATCCTCACACACCTATAAATGGTTATTATACCCATGGATGGTGTATCCTTGGAGACTTTTCAGACACTCAATCTTTGTAAATCAAACCATGAATTTAAATTTAAATCTAAGCACCAGTCACACATCTTCCTGTTGGTCCTACTCCACTTTACCTCTGCATGCTGGAGACGTGTGCGATGGCCCTGACTCAGAAATGGCTTGAAGAAAATGGACACAACTGCTGCTCTCTGTAAACCCTACGGTTGTGTGTGATAATCCCAGTAGATCAGCAGTTTATGAAATACTCAGACCAACAGCCATGTCATGTTCACAGTCACTTAAATCCTCTTTAAATCCTCCTTCACTTCACTTCAGCAAGTCGTCTTCACCATGATTACATTACTAAATGCATTGAGTTGCTGCCATGTGATTGGCTCATAGATGTTCACAAGTTTTTGTTTTTTTTGTTTGTTTTTGTTGCAAGTCAAGTTACTTTTGGTTGTTATGAGTAATCTGCCATCTATTATGCTTAGAACATTATAATATCCAAAGAATTTAAAATTCATCCTTCATCTTTATCTCCCATTTGTCAAGGCTAGTGGGTTTTGTTTGGGTTTTTGTTAGATTTACTGTCGCTGTTTAAGTTACTGTCCTTGCTTCCTGTTTTATTTGGAATTTTTTAGCCCCTTCTGTATTCTGTTGTGTCTACTTCCTTTCAGCACACACCTGTTCTTACGTTGCTGATTGCTCCACCTGCTCCTCATTTGGTTAGTTCTTCTCTGTATAAATACCCAGTGGTTTCTTTTATTGTCTGCCAGGTCATCGTCATTGCGTAGTCCCTTTCCTTGTCGTCATAGTTGTTCCCTCAGTGCAGTCTGTTTATCTATTTTTCATTTGGTTTGTGTTCGTCTTCATCCACCTTCCTCCTGCCTGGTTCCACATTTTTGGTCCTGTCACCACACGACACGGTGACACCAGCATTTAATAACATCACGGTAAACTAAACTGACAAATACTCTGTCCCTCTCGACTGGATGATTTATTTACTTTAGGAAAACCTGCAAATGATAATTGATTTTTTTCAGATTAGTAAATATGTTCCTAACAGAGAAAATAACTTAAAGTTTTTATTGTGAACCATGTGGACCTACAGAGAATTTTTTTAATACTGCAGCTTTTAGCAATTTCTTTCCATAATGGAGAGATGATGGAAAAAATGCTACACAGTAGCACAGGGATTACCAACTCCAGATCTCTAGGGCCGCCATCCTGCAGGTTTTAGATGTTTCCTGTTGCAGCACACCTCACTCAGATGAATGGGTCATTAAGAGGCTTGTGCAGAACTTGACATCAAGATGTTTGAGAACCATTTAATTTGAGTCAGGTGTATTGTAACAGGGAAACATCTAAACCTGAAGGACAGAAGCCCACGAGGTCTGCAGGTGGCAATCCCTGCACTAGTGCATCAAATGTTAATTTAAAAATAAAAAAAAAGCTTTAAAAAACTTTATGTGAGACGAGTACAGAAACCTTGAACATTAAACTTCAGGTAAACACTGTAACTCACCATGTGATGATGTCTTTTCTTACTCTGTAGCTGCAATCATGTTCTCTCGTATGGCAGTGGAGGAGATCACTCTGGACCGACCCTTCCTCTTTCTCATCCAGCACAAACACACAGGTAACACTCGGGAAACATTTCCGTAGATATCCACAGCAGCAGCAGAGTGTAAGTGATATCCTTCTGTCTGTTTTCAGGTGCAGTTTTGTTCATGGGTCAGTTCAACCAACCTCAGTAAGACTACATCTCCTCCTGATTCCCACCCTTACTTCTCATCTCCTTTATTTATAAATTTGTATTTTTAAGTATTTATATTTATTAAAGTTTAATGATTTTGAAAAGGTTACTGTCTCCTTCATTTCCATCTCTTTGGATATTTTTGTTCATTTCAGCTCTCTTTAGACAGCACCAGTTTACAACCAAGTCTTCTCAAGTCAGTTTTACAGATACAGTCTCATTCAATCCAAATCACTGTGGTCCAGTTCTAATTCACTTAAAACCATCATATGATCCACATTAGTCCAGTTTATAATAACTGTGTTCATATGAACTAATTATTCAAATAAATACATAGTTCAGGAAACCAATGGATTGCATCAAATCTTCTCTTTGGTTCAAACCTCCTTCCTGGAGACAGCGGAGATGAAAACCTCCATCAGAACCAGGACGGACACCAACCTGCCTGGACTGGTTGGGGGTGGAGAGCATAGGAAAGAAAACTCTAATGCTGGGCTTACACCAAACGATTTTCACAGTCGCAGACTGAAAATGGAAGTCTTTAGGAAATCTTACGCGTTTTACTGGAGTCACAGCGCGCTCCCGTCATAACGTTATGTTAAAGATGGTAATCTGCTCTGTTCAACGTCAATCTTTCCCCAGTCCCGCAGGGACGAAACACAGTCACCAACCAATAGATGAGCTCTGACAAAAGCAGAAACAGGAATCCCGACAGTTTGAACACAGGCAAACATGGACGGAAAAAAGACGAACAAGAAGCGGTGATGAAACGTCGTCGGTGGGCCGTCCAGAAAGAGGAGCGGATGGTTATTAAGAAGCAAATGTCTGCTGTGGATCATATGTTAAATGTATAATGCTCTAACAAGTGAGAGAAAAACAGAAAACTCCTTCATCCCTCCAGATTCTGATGAGATACAAAGGCAATAATGTGTAATTCCTTATTGATCCTGGAGGGAAACTCTCTCCTGTCTGCTTTGCTGTGGGCAGATCAGCCCTGTTCCATGTCAACTGTCCAACATATCACAAAAATGCTGAAATAATCTAGTCGTGGTCTTGTAAATAGTGATTCACTGTCTTTGTCTAATCTCAGTCTGAGACTCGGATTTAAAACTCTAAACATTTGTCCTTAGATGTGAGCTGGTAGTATTCTAGTCTTTTGCAAATCTTTTAAAAGTCTTCTGATGTAAACCCAGCATAAGCCAGGGATACCTGTTGGGAAAGATGAAGGAAAACACAAATTAATGACAACAATAATGATGTCACATGGAGAGTAAAGAGAGCAGAGAGGAGCCCAGTGCATCATGGGACGTTCCCAGCATCCTCGGCCTATAGCAGCAGATCTAAAGGGATGGATAAGTCACCAAGCCAGACCTACTTTAATATTTATCAGAAAGGAAAGTTTGAAATTTGATCTCAAAGGTAGACAGGGTATCTGCTTCATGAAGCCAAAGGGGGAGCTGGTTCCACAGAGAGCCTGCTAACTGAGGGTTCGGCTTCCTTACAAACAGACTCATGTGAATTAGCTAACTGAAAATGTTTTATCCAGAACCAGAGCAGTTACAGAAAAATTCATTCAACTTAAATGTGCTGATACGTTTTACACTTCACCCTTGATCTTATTCATTATACCAAAATATTAAAATATTGTTCACAAGTCCACATATGTTCTTGGGTCGCAGATGAAAAGCAAGCTGTGACATGATGTCCAAATATGCCGTGTTCTTCCCCATGCTGTGTTCCAGTCAGCTCAGTAATAGTTTTTTCTTATGAATCCTCCTAAACTGAATTAAATAACCTGGAAGTATCTGAACAGCAGCCATGACGAGCTGTTCAAATTCTCCAAATTCTGAGAAAACAAACTCCTTTATCATCTCCTGCAGCTCAGTCATGGACTGTAACACAGCCTCATCTCCCTCCACATCAGAACACACTGAGACCTCCTCTGCCTCCACCTCTAGCCTGTCTGTCTCCTGCAGTCAGGTAAAAAACAACGGGAGAGCCTGACCTGGAACAAGGCTGCCGGTCTAGATGGAGTCAGTCCAAGGGTTATGAAAACCTGCTCATAACAATTTTGTTGGATTTTATGTTGCACCACCTTTTCAACACCAGCCTGAGTCAGAAAAGAGTTCATGCTGCTCCATTTAAAGGGGAAATAAACAGACTTTCTAATGATAGACGATTCATAACCAAGAAGCACTGTTGCAACAAAGAAGTAATCCATCAGTTTACTGACATTTTCTGCTAAGTTTAGATGTTTGCAAGAAAAGGAACAAACGTGTGGTGAACCAGAGTAACACCATACAGGAAACACGGTAAACAAAACAGTAATTAACTTAAAAGACAGCTGTAGGTGCATAAATAATAACTGATGTGAGAGAATGATCTAAAACATTTATTTATTTATTTATTTGTTGCTTTTCATTTAGTTATATTATATTTAAATTATGTTCAATCTCATCATTTCCTAAATATTTTGTCAAAAAAATTCCTAATAATCATATTTTTGTTAAAACATAATTATGTCACTGTCACGTTAACGTGCAAGGCAACTGCGAAGTGCGCATGCTCAGTGGATGCGGAACTGCTTCGTGGTGTGTGCTTCGGCAGGGCTGTAGTACAGCTCCGTAGTGTAATGACAGACACCGTTATGGGCTTTAAGTGTTAACTCCGGTGTCACGTCGGGCGGGAAGTTCGGAGTTCGCTTGTAACGTTTCAAAAACGTCCTCGGATCCCACAGGATGGTAAGTTTTATGTCTTATTCGTTGAAATGGGCCAGGAGCTATGCTAATGTTAGCAAGGTGTAGGATTCCCGGAAGTGTCCACCTGTATTCACCTGGCTGCAGTCAGCAAACAGGCCTACAGCAGCGGAAGGCGTCTTTCTTGAAGACTGTACAGCTTGTAATCATCATATAGACTGTGTTACAGTAAATATGTTTGGAAGTAGGGAAGTTTGAGGTTCGGGTTTGAGCCGAACTTTCCCGGTCCGTCTGACAGCAAGGTTATTCAGTAGCACGGACTGACATTTTTTCCCTGGGTCGGAACGGAAAGCGATCAGTCAGAATGCTTGGCTCAGAAATACTTTCTTAGGTGTTAGCTGTTTGTCAGATTGTTCTTAAAACACTTTTTAAAAGTTTGAATGAGATCCGTTCGGCTACTTCCGGTAAGTCTGGGGAAAATGGAGAAAAACCCACCAAAAGGCTACATCCTGTCATTAACCTGCTTCATTTCATGATGGCATTAGTTTTCTCTAATGAGCGTGTAAGTTGTACAGAATCAGTTATAATGTTAAGAAATAATAACCCCAATGCTGAATGTCTACCTGTGTAAACATGTCATGTTGTTTGTGCAGATGCGTTTCATGCTGCTGTTCAGCCGGCAGGGGAAGCTGCGACTTCAGAAGTGGTACACAGCTACAGCCGAACGGGACAAGAAGAAGATGGTCAGGGAGCTGATGCAGATCGTCCTCGCCCGCAAACCAAAGATGTGCAGTTTTCTAGAGTGGAGAGACCTCAAGATTGTCTATAAAAGGTGAAAATCTGCACAGGTGTTTAGGAAGTTTCACATAGTTTCTGATTATTAGAGTTCAGGGAGATCTTCCTGTCAGCTTCAAGGCTTTCCTGAGTTCTACATTTATATTTAAATTTTTACAATTCCAGTTCAAAAAAGTTTAGATGCTGGGCACATGTAAATTATAAGCTCATTTTTAATCTGATGTCAGAAACACATCTGTAAAAAGTAGTTCCAGGGTGATGTTTATCTCTGTGTAGCATCTCTTCTTTTAACAACTGTCTGTAAACATCTGGGAAATGAGGAGACCAGTTGCTGGACTGTTGATAGAAGAATGTCGTCCCACTCTGGTCTGATGTAGGATTCTATCTGCTCAACAATCCTGGACTCTGTTGCTGGATTTTTGCTTTCATGATGTTCCATATGTTTTAATTTGAATTATATTACGGAAATGTCTGTCACATGCTCCTACTGTTGTTTTTTATTCACACCAATTACTTGTCCAGCCTTTTTGTTGCCCCAGGTCCAACTTTTTGCAGATGTGCTGTCATTAGATACACAATTAGTTCATATTTTCCATCCATACATCCATTTTCTTCCGCTTATCCGGAGTGGGGTTGCGGGGGCAGCTGCCTAAGCAGGGAAACCCAGACTTCCCTCTCCCCGGCAACATTCAACAGCTCATCCGTAGGGATCCTGAGGCGTTCCCAGGCCAGCTGAGAGATGTAGTCCGTCCAGTGTGTCCTGGGTCTCCCCCGGGGCCTCTTTCCGGTGGGACGTGCCCGGAACACCTCACCAGGGAGGCGTCCAGGAGGCATCCTAACCAGATG
>JBAFTB010000006.1:24764405-24774753 GCA_037177355.1 Melanotaenia trifasciata
GACCAGTAAATCGAGAGCTTTGCCTTTTGGCTCAGCTCCTTCTTCACCACGACAGACCGATGCAGAGTCCGCATCACAGCAGACGCCGTACCAATAAGCCTGTCGATCTCCTGCTCCATCCTTCCCTCACTCGTGAACAAGACCCCGAGACACGTGAACTCCTCCACTTGGGGCAGGACATAATTGCTGACCAGGAGAGAGCACTCCACCCTTTTCCGGCTAAGGACCATGGTCTCGGACTTGGAGACCATGGTCCATGGTGCATAGGTGTTTGTTATGGACAGTCCATGATGAGCACAGAAGTCCAGCAACAAAACACCACTCGGATTCAGATCAGGGGGGCCGTTCCTCCCAATCACGCCCCTCCAGGTCTCGCTGTCATTGCCCACGTGAGCACTGAAGTCCCCCAGCAGAACGAGGGAGTCCCTCGATGGAGGGAGCACACCTGAGGGAGTCATATTTTCCATGAAACTGTAAAATGTCTTAGTTTCAACATAAGTTCTAAAAGTCCCAACTGTTATGGATCTGGAGTCGTGTTTATTTATTTTTCTTAGTTATTAAGTTATTGTTAAACAAATGCCTTAAATGTTTTTTTTTATTCAAAATGACAACTGCTGACAGGAATGACCCTTTCTGTTTCCAGCAGACCAGAAGACGAGTGCATGTGTGCCGCGGCCTCAACAGCTATTCAGAGCCATTTTTAGTCAGTGGTTCACACCGGGCGCCGCGGTGTGTGTCTCCGCTAAACATACATGCCAAGTCTATTTTTGATGGAGCACACATCCAGAATACATCAAATTCAACAGTTCAGATAAGGGCAGACAGGAAATCAGCCCTAGTAGCAGTGTAAAAGCTTCCACTAATTTTCAAAATAAAAGCCCCTGTACAGATTTACGCTGCTGAAGCACATAAACATTACACCATTGACTGGTCAGGGTGTCTCCGTTTTGTTTTGTTTTTTTTTTCTCTCATCATGGATGATGAGATGTTTATCCTTGAAGTGGAGATTCACAAGATTCTCCACTTCTCATGTGATTTTCTGATTCAGGCGGATTCAGGTGGACTGCACTTGCAGACTCGGCACCTGGCAAGCTCTCAGTGTGGATTGACCCTCCACGGAGGTTGGAATGAATTGTGGGGCACATGCACTTTATGTAAATTAACAGCTGGATAGCTCAGGTGGCAGGGCATCCATCTATCAAGCGGGAGGCTGGGGGGCCTTAGGATAGATCCTTAATTCTACTTTGTCTAACAAATATAAATAAAGTAACAATAGCAGCAATAGTAACTCAGTACACATTCTGTAGTGAGTCATATTGCAAATAATAAAAAATAATTATTTACATATAATTGCACAAAAAAGTGGTGGGAAGCAATGGGGTGTGATAAGGTGGCAGATAGACAGGGTGATAGGTTGACAGGAACTGAATGGCATATTGGGTGTTATGTGGAGGTGTTATACATTCGAATGTATGTGGGAAAGAATGACCTGCTGTAGTTCTCCTTCCTGTAACTGGGGGTGTAGCAACCTTGTGCTGAATCAAATAAAAAAAATTTATAGAGTTCTTTCACATACCAAGAGGTATCCAAAGTGCCACACAGGAAAAATAATACAAACGAAATAAACATCAAACAATGAAATAAACAGTAACGGACAACAGAGAAGAGACTGTGCAAAGCCTGGCCTAATGATTGTGCTCTCTGGAGTTAAAAATCAATGTAAAAAGCAGAGTTTTTAAAAGAGATTTAAATTCATTCAGGGTTCTGGCAGAACTCGCAACAAAAGGGAGACCATTCCAACGTTTAGGGGTTGCTGAGGAAAAAGCTCTGTCCCTGAGTCACAGTCCTGGGGACTAACAACCTTTGTTCTTTAGATCTCAGAGCGCTACAAGGACGCTGAAGGTGTTAAAGCACTAGGGCAGCTGGATTGCCAGAGTTCACTGTTAAAATAAGATAATAAATGTTTAAAACAGCAGTTTCAGTATGAGGATGCGCTTTAAAACCAGATTTTGGTCCAGATAACACTAACTAAAAAGAGTTTATAAATGTAATTGGACAAGACATTTGGCTCCAGATGGTGATAATTAATTAAAGGATGTACAAAACCCTGTTTAAAAGCAGTAGGATCACAACTGAATTAAACATTGATCAGGTGATCATGGCATGGCTCAGTGGGTAGAGTGGTCGTCCTGTAGCCCAAGGGTTTCTGGTTTGATCCCGGCCCGTCGAGCTCATGTCGAGGTGTCCCTGAGTAAGACACAGAACCCCTAATTGCTCCTGATGGGTTGTGGTTGAGCGCCTTTCATGGCAGCTTCCGCCATCAGTGTGTGAATGTGACGTTCATGTAAAGCGTTATATAAGTACAGACCATTACCAGATGTTTTCTAGGGATTGGAAAAATTGTTCATCATGGACAGTCAGCTGCAGGAGTTGCAGATCAGTCCCCAGACCAGAAACAGAACCAGATCAGTCCCCAGAACTGAACTAGATCAGTCACCAGACCCAGATCAGTCCCCAGAACAGACCCAGATCAGCGCTCAGTGGTCTAAACACCAGTAAAACCAGTGAAATCTGTGAGGTGAGCTGTGGTGTTTCTATGGTTGCAGGTATGCCAGCCTGTACTTCTGTTGTGCTGTAGAGGAGCAGGACAACGAGCTGATCACCCTGGAGGTCATCCACCGCTTCGTGGAGCTCCTGGATAAATACTTTGGCAGCGTGAGTGAGAAACTGTGTCTGATGTAGGGATGGAGGATGTTTTATGATCCCTTCATGGAGAACTGGTGTGTGTGTGTTTGTGTGTGCGCGCGTGCAGGTGTGTGAGCTGGACATCATCTTCAACTTTGAGAAGGCCTACTTCATTTTAGACGAGTTCCTGATGGGAGGAGAGATCCAGGACACATCTAAGAAGAGCGTCCTGAAGGCCATTGAACAAGCTGATCTGCTGCAGGAGGTAAACTGAGATTAATGGTTTCTTCTTCAGGACTGACTAGAGAACTGCTGCTGGAAAAACAATCCTGTTAACATCCATAGGTTCAGTTTTTCTCCTCAGAACTGATCAGAGCCAGGTCTTTGTCAGTAGAGATTGTGATGTCGTTGGTTATCTCCATCCATCAGTACCTCTAGCAAACACACCGATTCCAGTGACCTCCGTCTTCAACATGAAGATCAGTTGGGTGTTGATCTTGGTTTCAGATATTCTTGGTTCTCTGAAGTATTTTAGCAGCCAAGGTGATGCAGCAGATTATCTGTAACTATTACTTGGGTCCATGTTGTAAATCACAATTTTATGATTATCATGATTATTAGTTAATTAATTTCCCAACTCTATAAATGTGTCTTAAGTTTTAATTCAGGCTGTCAAAATGAGTTAGTGCAGAGATTAATCTCTAGAATTAATACATTTTCTTTTTCTTTTGCATTAACTCATAAACAGCAAAGTTATTACTCATGTTATACTAAAACTCTGCGTTATCTCAGAGAACGAAGCACATTTTTGTCATATAGGTGACTTGCCACAGCGGTGAATCCACCAAAAACAGTTTATCCTCCATATTTATGAAGATTCAGGCCTTTTGTTTAGAGGATGGCTGCAGGATGACACATTTGATATTAACCTCTTCATTCTAGCTGAACTGTTATGTTCAGACATTATCTTTTATATAAAGTTACAATATTGAGGGATCGTTTTGATTAATTGATCGTGGCATTTAATACTACAATTAATTCTTATCAATTAATTACACAATCGTGACATTCCTATTTCATGTCTGATCTTTTATAAACAAAGTATGTCCAGACAACAAATACATCGTCATGTTTAACGTCTGCATCAGCTTCACTTCCGGAACTTTCTCCATCCATCCATCCATTTTTTTTTTTTTTAATGCTTGTTGGCTCTTTTGTTCGAGCCCCCGAAGAGCTGGATGGGAAGTTGAGACTCCAGTGTTTTTAAAATTATTATTGTTATTGTTATTGGCAGAGCAGTGTCACATTTGTACGATTTCACACTCTTGTTTTGGTCCGTAAATGTGCGCAAATATAGACTTCATGTTTTTATGGATTCATTTATACAAAAATATAAAAAAATATAATAATACTAATAAATAATTATAAAAAAACTACGCCATTGTTCCCGAGGGACTCTTTGTTTATCGGCTGTACCGGACTCTACATTCAGGAAAGAGTAGAGGTGGTGTCTGTTTCATGGTGAACAACAAGTGGTGCTCAGATGTGGGAATTATTTCTACAGCCTGTACTCTCGACCTGATCAGATGCCGGCCTTATTGTCTTCCGTGTGAGTTCACATCGGTATCACGCTGATACCAACGAGGCCATGGAAGAACTGTTAGAAGTTATCGACAGGGCAGAGACTTCATGGCCGGAGGCTGTGTTTATTGTAGCCGGGGATTTTAAAAACGCTAACCTGAGGAAAGTCCTGCCGAGATACAACCAACACATCAGCTGTTCTACGCTGGCAAGAACACACTCGATCATGTTTACACCGCTTACACAAACACGTATAAGGCCCACCCTCGTTCTCCATTTTGGAAATCTAATCACGCCTCAGTTCTGCTGCTGCCTTCCTATAGACAGAAACTGAAGTGTCACGGACCAGTGGCCAACAGTGGTCCGTCCAGTCAGACTCGGCTCTGAAAACATGATTTCTTTGACCCTAAAAACATTGTCAGTTTTTCCAAAACAAAAATATGAACATTTCTAGCCACTCTTATTGATTTGGAATATTTATTATCAGCCACTGTCTGCTGAGAGTTTTCTTGCTTGCTGTAATTTAAATCTTGGTCCTTTTTCTTTACCACATTTGTGAGGTTACTGATATACATCACTTGGCAAGTATTTGGGATTTCATATCCCAAGAGACTTTCTTATAATGACATCTACTTTTGTCCAGTGCGGTTTTATCTGGGAACAGTTTCAGAAAACGTTGGCTTTGAGGCTCCCATGCTGTCAGTCTCCAGCAGCGATGTTCAACAGCAAGTTGTTTACTTTTTATGTTCGTAGTCTCTCCACTGCAGGTAAAAAATCGTTACTGTCAAGTATCCTGAATCTCAATGTATCCAGAGACGTAGGATATATAAAATGGCTAAATCGCTAACATTGAACATAAACTTTCACAGCAGCATTTTAAGCCGTCTACATGTTTTTCTTCATAGTGTTCTGTCCGCCGGTCGGAGTGAAGCTCGTAATACGCCTCAGAAATGACAACGACAAGGAGACCCATTGTTTAACTGTGCGTGTTTCCTGATGGACATGAAGTTCTTAGTACCCAGAAAAACTCCTCCAGCTGCTCTTTTGACAGACGTTATTCTTAAAGCAGATATTTCTGTGTGATTTGCAGGTGGTTGATGTATTTCCAACGTTATATGTATAAGAAAAGGGAACCCTAGATCATTTCTCTTGTGATCTGACGTAAAATAGAAAGAACCTTAATAATAACATAATATTTTAATGTAAAATAATTGAATTAAATATATAATAATTGCATAATTGTAGAAAATAAAAAAACTTGGGTGTTGATTTTTGGGTTGGGATGGAAACTGTCCATCCCTTGAGACTGTACATATTGCTGTTATGCCACATTTTAATGGTTGGGTCATATGCTCCAGGTTTAAACTTAAGGTCATTTAAGTAATACCTCCATTTAAAGGCCTCTTTTTCTTATTTATGTTTCTTCACTATAAAGTCCCATATTTCTCATGTAAATACTATAATTGGATTCATGCCTGACCTCAAACCCCGTAACAGCTGTTTATCCCCCGCCATACCTGGGCTGGATTGCCCTGTACATCCTGTTTAATGTTCTTCCAATGTGATTGATAATCTGGTCTACACGGGTCTACACCAGCAACTTACAGCCCTCAACAGTGTTGAATAATAATATTCTCTCAAGTTTGGTTGAGCCATACCCCCCCTGTGTTTCCCTTACATTAACTCAGCCGTGGCAGCCCACCATGGCTGTTAGCACTACGCCTTCAAAATGCTGAGAATTAAATAGTTTCATGGACAGCATCAAAACTTCTGTATTAAAACAACATTGGCACCTCCAGAAGCACAGCAGTGGTAGGCTACTCTGCTGTCAGACATCAGCTCTGCACATGAACGCACAGTCCATTGTGAAGTCCGTTGCGAGGAAAGGTAGCTGCAGATAAGTTGCTCTAGATTCTACAAGTTGAACAGAGATTCCAATACAAGGTTTGCAAAAGGGGCATACCGACCGCGCGCATGTTAAACACCGGGTGTGTGTGCGTGATATGAACGTGTAAACTAGTGCCACGAGTGAAAACGCACATCGCGAGGAGGTATTTACGCACTGCGAGGAATCAACCCACTGTGTACACATGTGGACCAATGTCCTTAGTGGTGACCACCGTGCTCTCGAATCATGTAGTCAGTGTATGATTGACAAGGCAAGGCAAATTTATTGTCAAGCACATTTCATGTACAAGACAATTCAAAGTGCTTTACATAAAAAAAAAAATTACAGCAGGGTGCATAAAGCAATACAAGTGCATTACTTAAAAGAAGTAAAATTAATTAAATAAAAACAGAAAGAAAAAGCAAAATTTGATAAAATGCAAGAAATAAAGTACCAGTGTGGGGATAGACAGTATTAAAACATGATCAAGTTTATTCCAGCTTAAAAGAACCAACTGCAGATCTGGACTTCTAAATAAAAACTACTGAAATTCAGCAGAGAGCAGGTGGGTCTTTAACCTGGATCTAAATAAACTGAATGTTTCAGCTGATCTGAGGTTTTCTGTGAGTTTGTTCCAGACATGTGAAGCATAGAAGCTGAATGCAGCTTCTCCATGTCTGGTTCTGACTCTGGGACCTGATAAGAAACTGGAACCAGGTTCATACTGGATCAAGAGGTCACTGATGTATTTTGGTCCTAAACCATTCAGAGCTTTCTAGACCAGCAGCAGAACTTTAAAGTCTGTTCTCTGACGGACCAGCAGCCAGTGTAAAGACCTCAGAGCTGAACTGATGTGGTCCATTCACTTGTTCTTAGTGAGGACTCGAGCAGCAGAGTTCTGAATCAGCTGCAGGTGTTTAATTGATTTTTTATGTAGAACCTGTAAAAACACTGTTACAATAATCAAGCCGACTAAAGATGAAAGCTGGACTAGTTTTTCCAGGTCCTGCTGAGACATCACATCTTTTACCCTTGATAGGTTCTTAAGGTGATAGTAGGCTGACTTTGTAATTCCCTTAATGTGTTTCTCAAAGTTAAGTTCTGAGTCCATAGACTGAAATTCTGTGGTGACCTTTAGTCGTTTCTCTTTGGCTCCAAAGACAATCACCTCAGTTTTGTTTTTGTTTAACTGAAGAAAATTCAGGCACATCCAGTCATTAATCTTCTCAATACATTTACCAAGAGCCTGTACGGGGCCTCGGTCTCCTGGTGACATTGTAATATATATATGTGTGTGTCATCTGCGTAGCTATGGTAACTAATTTTGTTTTTCTTTATAACCTGTGCCAGTGGGAGCATGTAGATGTTAAACAGAAGAGGCCCCAGGATAGAACCTTGGGGAACTCCACATGTAATTCTTGTCTGCTCAGATGTAAAGTTACCTATTGACACAAAGTGCTTTCTGTTCTCTAAATAAGATTTAAACCAGTGTAATGCAGCACCAAAGAGGCCCACCCAGTTTTCCAGTTGTTTAAGTAATCACTCCTAGGGAGAATTTAGAGTGATGTGCATGTATTTGTACCATTTTGTTCAATAAACTCTAAAACTTCTCCAATAACACTTTTGTCAATATAGGCATGCTATACTTTGTTAGAAAGCTTAGATTCTCTGCAGTTGAGCCACATCATTTATTTTACAGTACTCCTACACACCCAAACACAGTTAATAAAAGAAACATTATGGCTAGCAACAAAGCTAATGGGACCTACGTGTTTCATGGTAATGACGTCACATTATCATCTATTCCATGACCAGTTGTATTACTTTTCCACAGAAGGGTCCAGTGTTAAAAAATATCAAAAATAGTTTGCCACAAAATTATTCTAAGTGATGTATTTTCTGTATGAATGTCTGTCTGCAAAATCCTTTTTCATATATAAAATCAAATTTGCATTCCAATAGGCATTTGGCCTTTCTGTGAATATAGTGTTGTTTGGTACGTTGTATTCCTCACCTTTCTGGCCAAAAATGAAATGTGTCCCCACTGTTTTATGTGGCATTTTCATCCTAGGACATCTGGAAATACACAACAAGTGCACCCTGCTTGACTAGCCAAAACGCATGCGCTTCTTTTTGTTGCGGCCTGAAAAAGTCTGTGATTATAGGCTATCATTCATTCCAGTCACAAGTGTAGCCAATCACTGAGTGGTTACGCAAACACTTCGGGCGGGTTTTTCTTTGTTGGTGTTCGGCGGATTTGTTTTCCGTTCAGCGGTCCAGGTATGGAAATTAGGAATCGAAATTTTTAAAATTTGAACGATTCCGGGACAATTGGAAAGTAAGTCCCGGTTCCAGTCGATACTCCATGCCCAACCCTAACACTGAGCAGGTCACAGACTGTTAGTGCAGGGAGAGCTATGCAGCCGAGCCTGCTTGCCTGGCTCTGACTGGCTCTCCTGCGTTTGATCTCTGGAGGGAAATGAAGATTTTAAATGGGTACAACTCCAGCAGAAATGGCTGACTTCCAACAGGAGACTATACAGGATCTTTGGCACAAAATCACATAATTTACTTATGACTGTGTACTGTTTGGTGGGGGTGCAGTAACTAAGAGGGTGTTCCAGCTGCTGATAGTCTGGCTGCAGAGCTCCAATGTGGCGTCAGGTCAGGTGCAGGCTCCACTCTCAGGTGACTTCCACCATAGGGAAGGAAGAAATAGCATGTTGGACCCGTTCAGTCTGTTGACGCATAAATAAAAATATAACTAAATAACGAGAAATTGATTTCTTTCAATTTTTTAAATATTTATTTGTCTCTTTATTTCCTCTTTTAAATTGTCCTGTTGTTTTAACAGATTTTTTTCTCTTGTTCTGTATTCTTGATCTGAGCTAAAAGAACTGGTTCTGGTTGGTTCCATCTTTGTCCTGTAGGAAATGGGCTGAGTCTTTTTTTAACTGTGTTTGTGTCCACAGGAGGACGAGTCTCCCAGGAGCGTCCTGGAGGAGATGGGTTTGGCATAGTCTGCTGTCGAGATCCAAGGAGGATGGTCTGAACTGACGGTGTTGGTTCTGTTCTGGAGACTCAGTCACTGGACTCGGTTCTGTGTGTGTGTGTACGTGTGTGTGTGTGTGCGTGTGTGTTTGTGTGCGCGCATATGTAAGTGAGTGTATGGTTCAGGTTGAGGTGACAGGTTTTATTTAAATGTGAGCGTGTGGTCCAGGATGAACCGGATCTGGAAAATTCTGACGGGAAGCAGGTTCTACAGCGGGCAGCTCAGATTGACATTCACCTCCATTCTTGGTACTGATCCAGATAGAACCGGGCAGCTGGGTTGGGTTCTGATGATTTTCATGGGTCTTTACTATTGTACTGACTTTCCTACAACACAGAGAAGAACCAGACTGGCTGGTTCTGAAAGTGGACCAATGTTCCTGATCCAATGGGAACCAGGTTCTGCCCCAGACTCGACACTATGTTGTCCTGGCTCCTGAGATATTCTGATGATGTTTTCTCCTCTTCATCAGTCTCTTCATCAGTCCTTCCTACAGAAAGAATAAATCTGTTTCCTGCCCAGTTTACCTTCTCCATCCAAAACACAGAACACCAAACAGAACCTTCACCTTCCTGGACAAAGTCCTGACACCTCCCATCACCCCATCATCATCATAAGGGTTGGTTTGATGTTCAGGATGGAGCTGAAGGACTCCTTGGATCTGAACCTGTTGATCACAACTGTTCTGGACATAACTGTTGTGACTGACCTCTGAGCTAATCCTCAACTCGCCTTTCAGGCATTCAGTCCTGGTGGTTAGTTTCAGGTTCTGATCTGGATTGTTGGATTGATGCTTCATGGTTCTGATTACAGGGGCAGCCTGACCTGTCGGGGTCACACCAGGATTTTAAATGATTGCTAAACTGGGCCATCTGTTGGGCTCAGATAAAAAGTCTATCATGGTTTTAAAGAACCGGGTGGTTCTGAAGGGCTCAGAGTTCCAACTGAAGCAAAAGCTCGTGATGAAGTAATCCTGCTGTAGTTCTGTTTGGTTCAAGACCAGGGGTCCTCCACTCTGGTTCTCAAGGCCCACTATCCTACAGGTCTTAGATGTCGCCCTGCTGCAACACACCTGATTCAGATTAAACGGCTTTCTCTCTGCACAAGTCTGCTAATGAGCCATTAATTTGGATCAGGTGTGT
>JBAFTB010000006.1:24797544-24809941 GCA_037177355.1 Melanotaenia trifasciata
ATTTGGAATGAAGCTGTAACATAATAAAATGTGGAAAAAGTGAAGCGCTGTGAATACTTTCCGGATGCACTGTATATGAGATTTGTTGCCGTGTTGCATATCATCATTATCTGAAAATAGCTCCTAAACACTGAGTCATATTACAGTTGTCAGAGAGCTGCTTCGTGGCGAATGAGTAAATAATTTGCACGTCATACCTATATTGAGTTTGGCTAGTTATTCATTTGAAGACATGTTCAACACTTATTGCGAAATCTTTTTCTTTTTTTAACTTGTTAATTTATAGATTAGATTAGAAACTGATCAGATAATTTCTTAAAGGAATATAACATCTCTTACAAGTTGGAAAGGAAAGGACAAGGGTTGCAAACCGCTACAGGGCTACTACACGTTCAGGATAATTACCATGGTTATCTGTTTGTGTTGACAATAACAATGAAAGTTGAATGAAATGACATGCAGGGTTTAGGAATCTATTTTTTCTTTTTTTCTTCTTGTAGCTGTAAAATGCTTGTCATGTGTGAGCTCTGATTGTAACCGGGCAGCCAAACATCTTAGTGGATGTAGAAACAAAGATACTGTCATCAGTCTTCCTGGGAAACAGAAACTTACAGTAACTCCATGTCTTTTATTGCTTTAACCTCTTACTGAGAATCCCATAACTCTGAAATGCTTCCGATAACCAATTCAAACCTCAGAGACCACAAACAAACCAGCATAATCAGTTTTTCAAGCTGCTGAACAGGAAAACTGTTTTCTGTCAGGTTATTGAAATCCTCTGTAAAATAAGAGTCACTTCTTGTTTTTTACTCTATTAAAACTTTGTTTATTGTACTTATTGTCATAGTGAGGTTTGGTCATGCAGTAAAATAAAATAATTTAGGGAAAACTATTAAGGTTAAATAGTTGGCTGTTTTCCTTGTGATCTAACATTTTGCCAGATATTTTTTTCAATTTGATCAAATCTTTTATTGGATTCAGTTTCCATCCTGAGCTGCACAAGAACATAGTGGAAAACCTCCATTTAAACAAGAACTAAGCAGAAAAACCTGCATCAGAACCAGGAAGGAAAACCTGTATCAGAACCAGGATCAGGAAGGAAAACCTGTATCAGAACCAGAAAGGAAAGCATCATAACTCTAATCCAGGGATAGCTGCTGAGAAAGAAGAGAAACAGAAATTAATAACAACAACGTCGGATATTTCTATACTTGGAACAAAGACAGCAGAGAGGGGCCCAGTGCATCATGGGATGTCTCCCAGCAGAACTAAAGGGATAGAAAAGGGTCACCAAGCCAGACCTACTTTAAGATTAATCAGAAAGGAAAGTATGAAGTCAGATCTGAGTGGTAGATAGGGTGTCTGCTTCCTGAAGCCAAACTGAGAGCCAGTCCAGAGACGGGTCTGGCTGTCTGCTGTTCGACTTCTTCTTCACGTCCACAAACAGGCAATAGTTGACGTCTTTGGTGTCATCAGACGGCCAACAGGAGACAAAGTGTGTCACTGCTGCACGGCTGTGACATCACCTCCCATTTTACACAGCTGATGCCACGAATCCAGGCTGCTCACTGGTGTTATTCACAGGAAACTGGTGAAAACTTGTCTCCCTGTTTGTGTGACTTTTTGCCTCGTCGATTGGAACAGTCGAATACACGACAACTGTCCGGCATCGTTGTAATTTACTCAGTAAAGACGACCTCAATGAACCTACACCACTGAACAACCCGCTTTCTGCCCTCCATCGTGGTTAAGCACATGCGCAGGTTATAAATTACGAAAATCTCCCATTAAGGAGTACATTAGCTACCATTTACACTTTCTATGGAGGAATGAATCAGTGTTACCTACCAACTTTCCCTGATTATGAACATGGTTTTGGCAACTTGTCTGTCTACATTGTTTGTAGAAAATAAATCAGACGGTACAATTAAACTGCTACTCAGTACTTCAGCAGTCTTTTCACCAAGTATTTTTTTTAACTCTTACTTGGGTAATTTTAGAGGGTGACTAATTACTTATACTTGAGTAATGTTAGTCTAAATTAATGCTGCTCTTACTTAAGTACAGTTTTTTGCTCCTCACCTCTAATTGAATTCACTATGTTTATATATTTCTTTTGTTTTTTCACTGCATAGAGCAACATATATGTGATAAGTATCACTGTTTTCTTCTGTTTGTTTGCTGAAAACCAAAGTTTAAATTAAGTGAACAGTATAACTCATCTGAATTTACGTCAGTATATCATGACTGTACATGTAATCTCTGATCAGTTAATATGGATTAGCTATCTGTAGTATTCAGATAATCGAGTAGGTGGGGATCTTTTCCACTCTGATGTTGTAAAACACATTTTTCTGTTCCATCATCATGTTTTATTGCTGACTGTGTGAACTATTGCCTGGCTTTCTGTAATGTGTTCTGGTGTGATAAGGGAAAAAAGTGCACTTTACCAGTGGGAGAGACTGGTTTCACAAGACGTTCTTTACAACAGCCCTCACCCTGTTTTCTAACCTCATGTCAGTAAAACTTTGCTCTTCTCAGAACTAAGAAAATGTGATGCGCTCTGAGGTTATCATCCATTTTATTGAGGACCAGCTGCATGCCACCATGTTAGTTATTGTTTCTGATAAGATGTGTGTATGTGGAGGACATAGGTTTAGAACACACCATTGACTTGAACCATTAGATCATGTGGTTATTCTTCATTATTCTGAAGGCTCCTTATCAATCGATTCTGTTGATCATTCTTTTTGAAATATATTTTAACAAACCTGCCTCCTACTTGGAACTAATCTTAGCACAAAAAATCAGAAAGCTTGTGTCTGATGGATTAGGTCTCCTCTTACTAACTGGTGTTGTTTTCTACATGGCTGGAAAGCCTGATTAGTCACCTCTGCAACCAGTTCTAACTGGTTGCAGAGGTGACTGCTGCTTCTGTGGAATGAGCAATGCAGCTAAATACGGGGAGTTATCATAGTTACAATAAACAAAACTCTGTCATCTGCTGTCATGATCAGTGTTGAGACCCCCTGAGTTGTATGTGTTCAGCAGTTAATTTCACATGTTACACTAGCAACTGTCATACTGATGAACCAAATCAACATTTAAAAAATTATTCAGATTATAAAGTTTAATTCACTTTAGCATCTTCTTCATGAGATCTAGGAAGGAGCATGAGATCCTATAGTCCAGAACATGTTTACACACACCAGAAAGCAGCAAACCTAGCATGTAGCATACCAAAATTATGGGGAGAAACTCAGATGAAAGGCTCTTCCAAGGATTAGCATCCAAACCAAACACACTTCAAACCCCTCAAAATGATATGGGAATGTAAAAAAACATGACAACAGCACTGTCCACTTAAGACCTGCTAATTTCTCCACTTCAAGGAAACCAAAATAAACAAGGTGTCGTATGAAAGTAGACACAAAATTAAGAGAATTTCCAGAAGCTAGCAGAGAAAATCATAAATCACGTACTACTTTAGCTGTTTTGTGGTCAGAAGTTTTATCCTTGCTCTAAAAAGTGTCTGCTAATGTGTTCTCCTATGACTCTGGCTTTGTTTGAAATGAATCTCGAAGGTGTTGATGGTTTCCATGGAGATGAAGGGGTTTTTGTAGTGAAGTATTCACGCTTCCCATCATAGACTATCTTTGGCATTGTTTCTTTCTGGATCCTCATGGTGTTTCTAAGGTTAATTTTCGGGGCTATTGCTCAATTCTCCTGACTGACCATTGATGGAGGTGTCCATCATCAACATCGGCCGATGTCTTCCTGAGATATTTACCTGCGTAACACTTCTATTAAAACACCTGGAAAACTGCTCAGGTTCACTTTTGTACCTTCTACTATTGCACAGCTCCCCATGAAAATTAAATTCAGTTAAATGGAAAACTATACTTTTATTATTCCCAAAGGGAAATTGCAATATTGTAGTAGGCTTTTCTTTTAAATAAAAAACAATAATAATCAATTAGAAAATGATAATGATGGTGATGATGATATTGTTTTGTTCCGGAGGGCGATGGCTGCTGGCAGGAATGATCTCCAGTACCTTTCTGTCTTACTTTGGACTTGATGAAGCCTTGCACTGAACACACTTTGTTATTTCTTCACTGTGTTGTGTAGAGGACACAAAGACTTTTAGCAGCTTGTGCAGCCTTCTTTTTTGGACAATCAGCTCCAGCGGCCCCAAAGTTATCCCCAGTACAGAACCAGTCTTCCTGATCAGTTTCTTCATTCTCTTGCCTTCTCTGGCTCTGATGCTGCTGCAAAGCTAATTGCACTTTCCACAACACACTTATAGAAGATATGCAATATTTGGTGCAGACATTGAATGATTTTAGCTTCCTGAAAGGGGAAAAAAACTAAATCATTTCACTGCAAGGTGTACTGTTGTTCTGCCTTTAGACCAAAACTAAGTGTGTCACGAGCAACACCTCCTTCTCCCTCTTCCCCCACCCCCCACTCACCTCGTCTGCAAAAGAATGTGCAAAGTGCAAACACACTGAGCAAAACAATCATTTTGTGGAACATGTTGAAGTAATGTATAACATTTGTGTTGTTACGTACCTTGTCCAAGAGAAGAATAGCTAGCTCTAAATCAAATTGTAGCCTCCTTTGCTCTCGCAGTGATTTCCTGTTTGGAAATACAAGGCCAATGTCAATCCAGGTTTTTTCTGTATCTCTCTTTATCTGGCAACGTCTTTGCCAATAACTGTTATTTTTTTAGAGGTAATATCGGATTCTGTTCGTCTTCAGGTGAATGTTTTGTTCTGCCATTTCACTTAAAAAATCTGCACTACCATTGCTCGCGGGCTGTATCTTTGTATAAAGAAGGAAGGCCGAGGGCTCTGAAAGGAGAGAGGATGCAGTGATTCACATTAACGTACATGAACATGCGGTCGGACCGGCTGGTAAACATGGGCTGGAGACGATGTGTGATGGAAGGAAGGAAATTTTATTCATATAGCACCTTTTACAAGATTTTATAAAATAAAATATAAAAATAAATAAAACACATACCACATACACACAGTCATAAAACCACGTTTAACTAAAAAGCCTGTGTGAATAAAAATATACAGTTTTTTGAAAGAATGGACAGAATCTAGACATCTCAAAGCGAGAGGCAACAGATTCCACAATTTGGATGCGACTGCCTGAAAGGACCGATCACTTCTGGTCCTGAAGCGTGTATCTGGAACTATTAGTAACCTCTGATCTGAAGCCCGCAGAGCACGGCCTGGTACGTGTAGATGAATAAAGTCAGAGATGTAGGGAGGAACCTGACCACGTGGAGCTCTTAAAGTAAGAACTAGCATTTTAAAAAGAATTTTAATACGGGTATATCGGGGTGATATGCACTCTTTTATGAGAGCAAGTTAAAAGCTGTGCCGCAGCGTTCTTTACAGCCTGAAGACGGTTTAACTTCCTTATTTAAACAAGTTAAAAGGCTATTACAGTAGTCGAAATGGGAAGTAATAAAAGCATGGCTCACCATCTCAAGTTCAATCTTTGACATCAAAGTTCTCAGCTTTGCTGTTTTTCATTTCAGTTTCTGACAAAATGTCTGAAATGATTTTCTAGGGACATGGCTGAATCAAAACTGACCCTTAAATTGACAGAAGGATGGTTTAATTTTATCCAGCAAGACAGAGATTGCCTATCTGTTAGTGACGCAGGTTCAAAGGAGGATGAAGTGTGAAAAGGAGAGGAAGCACTGGTAGAGTTTTGAAGAGTTGCCAGTGAGATGTTCTGTCTGACAGCTCTGACTTTATCAACAAAGAAATTAAGAAACATGTTGCTGTCCGACTGAGAAAACATAGAGATTTGGGATATTGATGGGAACACTATAGAGCTGAAGGAGTCAAACAAGGTTTTGAGGGTTTTCTATTCTATTCTATTCTACAGTCATTTATCAGATGTTTTTCTCCAAAGTGACTTAAATCTGAGAGTAAGAACAACACAAGCAAGACTGCAGTGGGTCCAGTTGGACACAGGTGCCACCTCCCTACAATAGTCCTTTGTTTAATTACGAAATCAGGATTTCATCACACAATATTATCTTGGACAAAAGCTAATGAGTAAGTGCTCATTCAGGGCTGAGTTGAGCCAAAGAGCTGGACAAATCTTTCTCACTCATTCCGACTAGTAGAAGAGTTAAGCTAAGTGCGGAAATGCTCCTTAAACAGTCTTTGGCTTGCTCTTAAAAGTAGGACTACGGATCTTATTCTGAGAAATGAACTGAGAGAAATAATTAAATCTAGCTGTTTTAACCATTTAATTTAAGGAAGCCCTTAATTCGTTAGGGTGTGTACTTGAAGTGTAGTAGCTTATCGTAGACGTTCAATTTTACGATAGCTTCTCTGAAAACTCTTAATAGATTCAGAAACCCAAGGCGAGGCAGTTTATTTGTATAGCACATTTCATGTACAGGTCAATTCACAACAATAAAAAAACCAATAAAAGCATTACAGATATTAAGAAATAGTAAAGGTCAGCAACAAATAGCAAGAACCACAATAAAATCATAAATTACATTAAAATGATTAAAAGAGAGATAAGTAAAAAAAAAGACAGGGAGTGAAATAGCAGAGATGATTAATAATGTTCTTCATGGCCATGGGATAGACATTAGTGATTGCAGAGGGCAGGGATATGACAATGGTGCAAACATATCAGGGAAAATCAAGGGAGTCCAAGCTCATATACTGAAAAAAAATAACCTGGCTACTTTTGCACCTTGTGCCTCCCACATGTGAAATCTTGTTGGTGTGCATGCTGCAGAGACAAGCCCAGAAGCGTCTACATTTTCTGGCTGCATAAATCGCCTGTACACATTTGTAAGTACCAGCCCAGAGAGATGGGCCATCTACAAAGAGAAAACAGGTTGCTCATTGCATCGCCTATCTGATACCCGCTGGAGTGTGAGGATTGAGGCTGTTAAACCTGTAGCAAAACACCTGCCCTCTGTAATTAAAGCACTTGATAGCATATGTGGCGTTCTGGTCGTGCAAGGTCGTACAACGCCACCCCGGGACTTTCACCCGAGGAAATGCACCAAGGTGGTGAACTTACCACCAGGCACCCAGGTTCAATATGCATGAGGCACAGACAGCAGCTCCAATAAAGAGATGAATTTATTAAACAAAAAAATATAAATTAAAATAACCGATAAGACCAAGGGAATAAATCAGGGCGGAAACCTACTTGGGGAGGGTCCAGACAAAACGAAAAGGGGGTCCTGCTTGCCTTTTATATGATCTATGATGACTATGTTATGACATGCAGTCTTATCAGTAAAGTAAGATCGGAAGCTAATGGCCTTAGAAAATATTTTATGTCATTTGATGCCATTGTTCTTCTCACTGTCTGGCTGAAAACACTGCAAAGGATTAGGAACAGGAATGTTATTCTCCAGTCAGGAAAAGTCTCACTTGACATAGAGGCGCTAAATATCAGAGCCTAGACAGTAGAAAAGCAGTCTCTAAGAGATGCACGGGAGTCTCTCCTAGCTGAGGCCAAGTTAGTAGCTAGTGAAATGAATGTGACACCTCAGCTAAGCAAGGAGTGCAGCCGCCAGAAGAAAAGGTGCTGGAGAAAGTTCAGAAACTGTGTTTAAAAACACTGTGTTTCTTACTGCTGTGGACAGTATTATTAGTGACCTGGATACTAGGCTCCAGACCACTGCAAATATTGTGAAAGTTGGGCAGATTAGTGAGGACAAAGTCTCTTCTGTGTGCCAATCACTGATCACAAAGTATTGTAGTGATCTTACGACAGATTCTGAAGATAAAGTAAGACACCTAAATAGTGTGTATGCTTCCAATTTCCCTCCTGACTTGTCCCCTCTTGAACTCCTGAATGCAATTTATAAGCTGCAGCTGCACAGCATCTTTGGAGATGTGCACATTGTTTTGCGGATATTTTGCACACTGCCAGTCACGGTTGCTGCTGGTGAGAGAGCTGTCAGCTAAAACTGATTAAAAACTACTTAAGGTCCACTGTGTCTCAGGAGAGGTTTTGCAGTCTTGCCATGCTGTCCACTGAGAGTCAGCCAGCTGGAAAGCTGGACTTCAAGGACTTAATAAATGATTTTGCCAGGGAGAAAGCTCGACGGTGGGCTCTTGGTGAAAAAGACTGTGCAAGGGCCAGTGACTGTAAATGTGATTGCAAGAGCTTGACTCAGCAATAGTGTACCTTTACCACTCCTTGATGTTATCACACAAAGTTCTGCATTTTAAAATGTGATGATTATTATTTTAAAGACAGCTCCAAGCTATTGTTTTCTGAGCCTGTCTAATTTATTTTACCATTTGTTTCTGATTTTATTTATTTATTTTTATATAATAATTTTTGTTGCCTCTTTATCTTTGTGATAATGTTCAATGATAACACTCACAGTACGATAAACCATAAAAAACGAGCGGCCATTTTGTTTTTGATGGTGTTTTAGCTGAGATTTGATTTGTTTCTCCACAGATTATAAATGCATTTCATTTTCATGGAAGAGGTTATTTAGCTTTGTTTTGTATTTTAAGTAAATGATCTCAAGATAACTTATTGTTCAAGTATTTAAAAAAAAGAGAGATGGGTTTTGGAATATAAAGTATCCGTCTTTCCTCAAAGAATTTAATCTAAATGAACTTCATTGTATTTTAAGTGCTTCCCCTACCAAGGAGCATAACTGTCTTGTTTTTCTTTTCACAAATACAGGTATGATGGTCAAAATATCATTAAAATGGATAATTTTATGTGTTACAGTATCAAAATTTTCAAGAGGGGCCCATTTCAGTTTCTTTTCATGGGGCCCAAAGTCACTAGCAGCGCCCCTGCTGATCCTTGAGCAGTTTGTGAACCGTGCTGCTGCACCATTTTCACAAACGCCGGGAAACCAGCCCAAAGGTAATGCAGCCCACTGGGAATTCTCCCGAACCTCTCGATGAGCCATCATTGCTCTTGATGTGTATTTCCACGTGAGAAATCAGAGGTTTAGCGCGGGAGCATGAGAAGCCACTCAAATGTGTAAGTCTCTCGGTCAATGTGTGAAAGTTGGCAGCCCTGTAAAACAAATATACCGGCATACCGGCTCGCACAGGTTAAGTGGTTTACCAGGTCTCGTGCTGCAACATCCTTTTGTCAAGTATGACAAACAAGTGTTCAGTCGGGATACTCTATAGTGAAACCTATTGTCATACAGTCTATGGTAAAGTAAGAAGAAAAAAAAAAGAGAAGATTATCGCGGCTGGCAAACTTATCGCGCTCATTTTTTTCTTACCGTGCAATTTATTGACTTATTGCTTATCGCGACAGGCCTATCAAGAAGTTAAAGCGGACTCTTCTTAACTGCTCGTTAACTTTTACCATCTACCCGATCTGGACTCCATCTACACTGAAGAGGGCAAGACGCATTGCAGCAGACCCCACCTACCCCAGCAATGCACTGTGTACCATTTCCATCAGGAAAGCTGTACAGTAGCATTAATGCCACAAAAAAAAAAAGGACTCAGAGACAGCTTCTTTCCCAGAGCTGTGAAAGCAATAGCCCCCCCTGTAGTTGAACAGTTACGAAATACAAGTTACAAAAATATTTACACAAGCGGCAAAGATGTGCTCTCTTTCTTGGTGTCGGCCTTCTCCATGCAACAATAACTGCATTCATTTGTGGGTAAAGTTGTGCCAGTTTGCACCTGCCTTTCAAATGTGCTAAATGCAGATGCAAACATAGCCAGTGCATTCAGTTTGTTAAACGACATATGTTGCTACGTAGATCTTTTTGCATCTGCTCCTCCCAATATTTTGCGCTTTCTGGCAGAGACGCCCATGTTTTGTGTATTCATCATGGGCAAATGCGCTAAATGGATTGCCACATTATTTTGCCCATTTAAATTGAAATAATCCTCGGTGTGCCCAGTTAGTAAATCACATGTTTTTGCATGTGCATTCAAGTTTCCATGTTTTTACTCATGCAAAGCTTTGAAAAATCAGGCTCTATGTCATTAATGGCCAGGGGGTTTTTCGTAACAATTTCCTCCGCCTCTCCTTGCTGCGACATCTTTTGCTCGTGTTTGTTGTGGTTTGAGAAGGGCGAGGGCTTGGTGAGCATGTCTGGGTCTGTGTTTGTGATTGGTTGGGAGGAAGTAATGACTAGTATTAGGCTATGTGATGCTTTTAATGAAAAAGCAAGGAAGGTTGTTTTCTATTGAACTTTTTAATCTACCCTTTTTTTCTATCACATCACACATCAATTGATCGATAAATATTGTTTTATTATTGAATTATGGTCCAGCCCTTCCTAGTAATATCTTACTAATTCCTAGGATTATTCTACTCATTCCTAGGACTAGTTCACAAATTTCTAGATGAATTGTGATGCTATCTTATGGTTTTCACTGAAAGTAATATGGTTTTCTTTTAGCAGGAGATAACAATTTCAACTGTGTTCCAGGTGAATTTACTCTAACGTAGTAGCACATATTGATTCTGACATTTCTGTAGTAATCTCATGTCTCACCTTTCTTTTGAGACCAAGATTAAACATACAGCCATTGTAGTTGTGAAGATAAACTTAATTTATTTTCGGGATGTCATTTCAGACAGGAGGCAGAAAAACAGACCTCATCAAGAATCAGATGGACCTTGCTTTGGTTCTGATGAGATATTCCTCTTTACTCCCTCATGTAGCTCAGGATAAAGGATTGAATTAAAAGGAATATTTGATCCAATCTGTTGGTTTCCTTAGCTAGGTAAATATTTCTATAAATTGGTTTAAACGAACACAGTTTTTCAGCAAATCTATATTCTACAAGGAGCCTCGAGGCAGATGTCTAGATCTGACTTTGTTGTAAATTGGTGTTTTACAAGCAGATTTGGGCAGTGGTAGCTGTTTTAATTGTGTACATCAACATTGACGGTGAGTTTAGCAACGAGTTAAACTCTCAAGGAAAGAAAAGTTAAAAAAAAAAGTTGCTAGTCCTTACATGTGAATATGAAGCTGAACAGTTAGATGCGGTTAGCTGAACTGTGGATGTCCAGCTGCTGTCAAATGCACCCCCCTGAAATGTTGATGTAGATAGGATCATGTTGCAGGATAGACATAAACTATTCATTCAATATAGGGGGTTTCCTCATCATTTTAGTAAAATATGAGGAAAAACTCAACTTCAGTAAGGTTTAACCATTTTTCCACAAGTAGCATCCATAGATGCTGCATGGATATAAAATGTGATGGAGAACTGAAACCTGCTTTCAGATGTGTGGCGAAGCCTTTTCTAATCATCTAGCCGTCACCATACTGAACAGTGAATCGGGGTAAAGAATGATGTAGAAACACACAAGAAAAAGGTGTGGAAGTGCAATAAACTTGTTCCATGTTCAGTTGGTTTCGTAACATGTCCGCTATCTCTGTGACGTTCTTCTTTACCCTGACACTGGGTGGGTTCAGACTGAAACAGCTAATCATCTGAAGTCAGCAATCTATAAATCCTACATAGATCCCCGAGTATCAAACGGCATTTTGTCTTCTCAACAATCAGCTCTGCCTGGGATCTATCCTGAATATGGCGTCTTCTTTATGTTTGCTGATCATCTCTGCTTTACTCATCTGCCCCGGTTTTCCTGAGGGTAAGACTTATCAGTATTTTCCTTTTGAGATTCTTTTTTATCTTATTTTATAAAGATTCTTCTCAACGGATTCTGCTGTGACATGATGTAAAGTCCTTATAAAATTTAAGCTTGAGACTGAACTAACATTACATGTTTGTTGACTCATTTATATTTTCTTCTGATTGTTTTGAATTAAGTTGGAGTTTTGATGTACTTTTAGCTTCTAAAAAACCAAGGAGCACACTGTAGAGTCAATCGCTGTTTAAAACTCATAGTTCAACATCATAGACAGAAGTAAAGACACTTTATCAACAAAACCTTTTTATTAGTAAAGTTGTAAAAAGTAACGGTGTCAGTGTCTGGAGCAAATAAACACCTGGGTGAATTTTCTACAATGAAGACAAAACTGAGATTATTCAGTTTGGTAGCAAAGAGGAGAGGGTCAGCATTGGTTAAAAACCTGGACACTTGGGCTCTTAAAAATCACCCAAAAAAGTTTGTAACCTTGGAGTGTTGATAGACTCAGACCAGACTTTCAGCAGCCAAATGAAAGCTGTCATTACGAAGCTTTTTACCAGCTCAGAAACATCAACAGAATTAAAAATTTCTCTCTCAGAAAGACCAAGAGAAACTCCTGCATGCATTCATCTCCAGTAGGCTGGATTACTGTAATGGTCTTTTGACAGGACTTCCTAAAAAGAGCATTAAATATCTGCAGCTCATCCAAAACGCTGCTGCTAGAGTTTTAACCAGGACTAAGAGATCTGAACACATCACACCAGTTTTG
>JBAFTB010000006.1:24850239-24861090 GCA_037177355.1 Melanotaenia trifasciata
GTGGGTATACGCAATGCTGACCGAAAAATAAGTGGGTATACGCCGTATACCGCCGTATACCCTGGACTACACCACTGCATCTGACTACAGAACAGTTTTCCACTTTGCCTCAGACCACTTTAAATGAGATTCGATCCAGAAAAGATGGCAGTGTGTCTGTATCCTCTTCACATATGGCTTCTTCTTTGCATGATAGATTTAACCTGCATTTGTAGATTTTAAGGTGAATTGTGTTCACAGACAGTAATTTCTGGAAGGGTTCCTGAACCCCATGCAGTGATTTCCAGTAGAGAATCATGTCTGTTTTAAATGCTGTGCTGCCTGTGGGCCCCAAGATCACCAGCACCCAGTTTGAACTTCACCCTTGTCCCAAGCACACAGAGATTTCTCCTGAATCTCTTAAAACAAGCTCAATCTGATCTCCACTGGGTTGGACCAATAAAATAACAGCATAATAACCCATAAATAATGAAAACCGCATATTTCCCCTTCAGTACAAAGAAGTACAAGTACATAATTAAAATGTTTACATTTATTGAACTACCCTTTTAGAAAGTATAAACAACTTAAAATTAAAGTTTCAATCCAATATTTCATAATATGATGATTTGTGTAACTTCTCCAGATTAAGAAGTTGTTTTAAATGTACATACATGCACATTTCCACATGTGTGTAGTAATCCTGACCAACTGAAGTGACTCACCTTATAATACAACCTGAAGTCAGATCCATTAATTCAGAAGGATTATCAAGCTATTCTCCTGCATTGGAAATGTTTTACATTTAAACATAAAAAATAAATCTTACATGGACACATTAGGAATTACAATTACCTTTGATAGAATATTACAGTTAATATCTTCTATGTTATTTTTATATTGACTTTCTGGTCTTCACAACTTTATGTTGAGGAACATTTTTCTGAAATTTTTCCACAATGTTTGGATCCAGTTTGTCTCAGATTGCAGAACCTCTGCTCATCTTTACATCTTAGACTCTGCCTTTCTGAAATGCTGCTTTATACCCAGTCATGTTACTGACCTGTTGCAAATCAACCTAAAGTTGTCAGATGCTTCTCGAGTTGTTTTTAAATTATACCTGTTCCAACATTTTACAAATGTGTTGCTGTCATCAGATTCAAAATGAGGAAATGGTTTCCATGACATGGTAAAATGTCTCACTTTCAACATTTGATATGTTGTTTATGTTCTGTTGAGAATAAAACATGGTTTGATAAGATTCTGGTTTAATTTACATTTCCAACAGAATTCTGCCTTGTTTGGAGCTGAAGGTGTAATAATATCATCTTGTGCATGTATGGATAAGATATCAGTTATCTAAATAATCCCAGCATCATGACACAACTACTTCTTCTGATTTAAAACCTTTAGATAATCTCCACTCATAAACTCTGCAGATGTTTCTCCTGATGTTTCTTCAGGCTTCTGTTTTTTAACCTTGATGGTATCTGGCAGCGGGAATCTCAGGTGTTCTCGCGATACTTGAAGTCTCCGTGTGGTTTCCACGCAGTATTTATGAGAAGCAGCAGCCTCCTCCCGCAGTTTCAGCTCTCTGACAGCTCATCGGACGGTCCTCTGTTCAGGAACATTTTCACTGGGCCACAGACCGGACTGGACCGGACCGGAGGAGGCGCCTAGCAACAACCGGTAAGACGGAACCGAACCAAACCCGTGCCCCTCGTCATGTGTTTTAGAAGATATTACCGGACATGTTTGGTCTGCAAACATTAGGCAGTTCGTGCATGACAGATTCATATAAATCTCATTACACCAGTGGTTACCATGGTTACGAGCCATCTCTCCGGTTCCACGGAACCAGTCTGATGAGGGTTTTTGGTGCTGCAGCCCGGCTCACATACACAATGTTCATCTGCTGGAATATGGCTGAGAACACTGCCCACAACCTATGTACGAGCTGCACCACGCACACACACGGAACACACTGCTGGGCATCGACCGAACTGTCCGAACCGCCGTGAGTTACGGAGGTGGAGCTAATCTGTCCGAGCTGGACTCAAAGTGGTATTTTATATCAGTCTGGAAATCGATGCGCAACGCGCCTAAGTGGCGCGACATGCGCTCAGTGTGCGTGCGTGTGTGGATGGTGTCATCTTTCTGTGCGCGTTCACCTCCCGGTGCAACATGTGCACATGTTTTGGATCACAGAGGGTTTAAAGGTGCGTGCTGACGCAGATTTACAGTTTTTAAATATATGAATACACGTAGAAGCTCAACTCTTTTATTCTCAGTAAACACAGACATTTTTTCGGACAGCCTCAATTGTACGATTATGAGGCTAAAACGATATAAAATTAATGTATCAATAGATACTGCACCTTAAAGGCCAAGCAAAACATCAAAACCGAATTTATTACTTCCAGTAATTAGAAATAACACACAGATCAGTGACCAGGCCTTTTTTCATCTGCATTTCATTCTCTCAAGTCTTAGCTTTCAGGAGAAAAATATTGGCATTGAAACAAACACACAACAGAAACCATTTATATATTTACTCGTTTTCCTCCATCTGTTTTTTAAGTAATTTACAGCCATTTATGCTAAAACTTCAGTGGTTTTTGGCACCTCCGTGCATTAAAGACGTTTTCTTGGCTTATTATTTTTCTTCTTTCCAGACATAGAACTTTCTGCTCACTTGTTGATGTTGATCAGCTGCTCCTGATTAGACATTACCATCACTTTAAACTCTGATTGGTGGAAGATTTGACAGGAAGTGGCTTCATCATAATCTCCAGGTCAAAAAAGAGGTAGGTCTATAGCAACATAGTAGTGATTGTGATTTTTTTTTTTATGACAAAAATTTTGTGATAAATAATGATGTTATCATGGATCACTCATTGTGGATTTACCATGTAGAGTCTCTAAATAAAGACTACATTTTGTGGCTAGATTGAAAACCTCCTGGATGTGATATAAATGCCCAGAAAAAATTTGTAGATCACCTAAAGGGTAAGCTATCCATCACAATTTACCCCATAGAGCTTCACCTCAGCTTTCGTTGGAAAACTGGTGATGATATAAGTGGTAGAGCTCAAGGGTGCCAGAATTGTGGAGTTCTAAGGGTTAACCCATGCCACATTTGCACTAAGTGACCCAAAGTGGGCCATGGAAATATCCCCCAAACCATTACACCACCAGCAGCAACCTGAAACGTTGGTCCAAGACTGGATGGATCCATGTTTTACTTTTATTTCCACCCATTGTGGTCTTGTCATGTTCAGAGATGCTATTCTGCAGACCTTGGTTGGAACCAGTGATTATTTGACTTCCTGTTGTCTTTCTTTCATCTCCGACCAGTCTACCTTTTCTCCTCTGACCTCTGACATCAACAAGACATTTAGGTCCAGACAACTGCTGCTCACTGGATATTTTCTCTTCTTTAGACCATTCTCTGTAAACCCTGGAGATGGTTGTGTGTGTGTGTGTGTGTGTGTGTGTGTGTGAAAATCTCAGTAGATCAGCAGCTTCTAAAATGCTCTAACAGCCATGTTCAAAGTTACTTAAATCCTCTTTCTTCCACATTCTGAATCTCAGTTTGAACTTTAGGATGTCGTCTTCACCATTTCTACACGACTAAATGCGCTGAGATGCTGCCATGTGATTGGCTGATTAGATATTTGTGTTAACAGACTTTGAACAGGTGGACCTGATAACATGGATGTCCGGTGTTCATGGATGCCCCGGGTGTGAAAACATCCACCTATAGCCTGTTTTTACTTCCTCTTTAGGAGCTTCATTGATTGACAGATTAAAGAATATGATTTATGTAGTGTGTGTGTGTGTGTTTGGTTCAACACACAGTGGTCAGTTCTTCCTCCCTCTCAGCAGCAGCTGACTGTGATCTGAATTTATTGCATCTGCAAGTAATCAGAGTAAATTGGCTTTTGGCAGCTGGCCGTCTGCAGAGCTAACCGATGTCTCAACTGATCGATAATGTGGGTTCGATTGGGTTTCATCTCCATTTCTGTTTGCATGCAGTTGGCTTGTGTCTGCTGGAATTCTGTATTTTGTCCTTCTGACAACATATTAAAGGAAAAAAGGCCCAAAGATGCTACTGCATTGGTCCTTACTCCCCGTCATAAGCATGTTCAGGAGAATGTATAAAAAGTCTGGTCCAGACGTTCTCTGCTGCTCAGTGGACATGCTGAGGTCTTTATGGTGCGATAATGTCCATACTGAGACGGCACAGGAGGAATTAGCTATGTGTGAGATTAGACAGAGGCAGGTGCAGACACAACACCTCAGGGTAGAAAATGTTTGACGGGGGGTCCTGGCAAATGGTGGCGAATGGAAATGAAACCTTTTTAAAAAAATTGTTTCAGATTTTAGGAAATAATTAACTAATTAAAAAAACAAATTGGTCATCTGACAAAAAAGTAAAATTAACCCTCAAAGTGGCAAAGAGAGCTAAAACTAACATCAAAGCTTAAATGAACATCAGCACGTCTGAGATAATACTATTTAGAGGTACTCCACTGAATGAAATGATCTTCAAATTGAAAAAAATATTTATTTTAAAATAAATGCATTTTATTTTTACATTATTTAGACTTAATGACGTGTCATATTCCACACTGTAATGCTGTAATGGGTCGGTTACCTCTTACAGCTACTGAGTTCATGACTATATGATTCAGCGGAGCTGCTTTTAAGGTTATTTAGAGTTATATCCTGTTCATTAAGCCTGGATGTAAGTTGCACGTATGAAACTAACACTGAAGAGTCAAACCAGGAAACACAGTTGTTCTGTGTGTGTATTTCAGTACAGGTGTCGTCCTGGCAGTCTTAGATTACCAGTTTACCTGTTTTAGATCAAAGTTATTTTAATCCTCCACATCAGCTGCTGTTGGATCATCCAGACAGACCTTATTTTCCACACAGCTGCAGTCACATGATTCCTGTATGCGGAGGCTGAAGTGGCTGGCGTGGCTGGCGAGGCTGGCGTATATATGTGGCGGAGCACGTTCCACCCCAGCACTGTCGTAATTCTACATCACTCTGTCGCCTATATTAAACTGCTGTAGCATCTCACACAGAGACACACCGTCGCCCCACCAACAGCAGACTATCTTCATCTATTATTTACGTCCCCACAAGTGCTCCCAGGGTCTTCTGTTTCCACCACCAAGCTGTTCAACATAACAACAGTGTGTGTTCAGGCAGTGGCTTCTTCAAGTCAAGACAGTGTTTCCTCCTCTTAATAAATACATAAATAAATCTGGAGTGTAAAGGGCATGATTCTTAGGAGTTTTCAGTGTTGCTGCTTCAATCTAATGATATTTACAACAGCAGCATTGAAGTAAATAAGACAACACAGCCGCTGGATGTTCATGCAGTGAGTATAATTTATTCTACAGACTGTAGATCCGTTGTGTTGGCACAAAGATATCCAGTAAAAAGGAAATTAAAATGTATGTCTCTGACACTTTTAAAAACAGCCTCAGCTGGAAACGTATATCCAGTATGTTCAGACATCCAGGTTTGTACAACCTTTGGTGTAAAAGCTGAATTAACTTTTTATCCTGTCAGTATTGTATTGACTGGCATGACCTTAGTCTTCAGGGAGTTGAAGCTTCCATTTGGTGTTGGATGAGCCACATCTGTTTGTCCTATAGCTCACATATGCTGAGTCACCAATGAACACTTAGTGTTTTTTTAATATACATGAGCTAGTTGGGCTTTTTATGCCTCTATAGCCTCTCTTATTGCTGCTTTGTACATGATACCTGGCAGTACTGGTCCTTCCCACCAGATACAACAGTGGTTCCCAACCTATTTTCCTCTGGGACCCCCTTCATGCATATTCTTAAAAAGCCATGGACCCGCTGCCCACCCCATGCTGAAACCATGCTTGGCTTGGTTTTAAAATAGGGACAATTTTTGCCTTCGCCTTCTGGGCGAATGTGTTGTCGTTTCTGTGGTGGGCTGGTTGGGCGTATTGCTCTGGGGTGGCGGCTCATCTCCCAGATCACCCTTCATGCCTGATGTTTTACCCCCACATTTACTAACCTGCGTGCTGATAAAGTTAGTGCTATCTTGTGGGTTTAATCACCTGCAACTACAGTTATGTTCACGTCTTTTCTTTGGGCTGTATCTCCGCCCCTGATGATTGTTAACTTTGTTTTTCTTGAAGGTGTTTTAAGGTGGTTGCCTTACAGTCTGGTTTGTCTAGTTTTTCCTGTTTAGATTGAACAGCTGATGCTGTTGCTTTCTGCCTGGTATCATTGTCTCTTTTTACGTCACTAAAAAATACACGGAGCTGTTCATGCTTTGTTCTTATTGCAGAGTCACACAGAAAGTGGATGGCAGTGGGTCAAGCTCCACTCTTTAGGGCTGGTTTACTAAGATTGGGACCCCAACAGAAGGGTCCCAAATAAGTAGTTTGGATATTCTAATACCTTTTCACCTGTGGAAATGTGTACTGATTGGTCCTGGACCCCCTGGTGGAAATGGGGCTGAAGAAGCTGAACAAACTGATCCTGAAGTCCTGGTTCTGTTCTGGGGACTCATCTGGAGCTGCTGGAGCTGATTGTCCAGAGAAGAATTCTGCACACGATGCTGAACATGATGGACAATTCTTCACATCCTCTACACAACACAGTAAGAAAACTACAGTGTGTTCAGAGAGAGGCCTCTTCAGGTGGAATACAGAGTATTCAGGTGTTTATTCCTGCAGTAGCTTCTGGAACAATCGATTATTATTTATAATAATTTATAATACATTATAATTTCCATCAGGGGATCAATAAAGTTTTTTTTCTACAAAAAATATCTAAACTGGTATTTTATTTTCATTCCAAGATATAACCGTGTGGCTCCCTTAACCTAGGATCAGTTGTAAAGGTCAGAAGAAATAGGGACACGTGACAGGTGGGAAAATGGGACGATGAGGAATTCTATTCTGTTGGGAAGTAAGAAGGGCAGAGGGACGGGCGCTGGGAGGAGGGGCCCGGGTCCCAGTGAGGAGAAAGTGTGTCACTTCTCAAATTAGACGGAGGAATTTGTGTATGAAGTTCACAGGAGGATTGGTTTCACTGCAGAGAGTACATGTGTTGTAGGATAAACACTGCAGAGTGAGGCCGGCCGATGGGAAAACCAGACCACTTTCACACACTGAGAACTCATATAGCTAAGTCTGGACAAAAACTAGTTCGCTAAATGAAGCTTTCTGCTGAGATCCAGATAGGAAGGGTACGTAATCCAATCATATCTAAATATAAATACTCAGAAATGATAAAAGAAGCTGAGAGACCAGACAACAACAAAGAGAAGCAGATCTAACTCTAACTGGTTCTGACAAGACCCAGGGTCATCCTGGTGTCCCATCAGCCACCAGCATTCCTGAACTCAGGCGTACCTGAAACAGGAGAAAACACAAACACTGAAAATTCAAATTAATCTCAAAGTTACGATGAATAATAAAAAGCATGCTAAATGTTGATTTTTCATTAATTACTATAACAAAACATAACATGATGTAGGAAGGAGGATATTCCAGATGTTTATAATGATGTGGTGGTGGGCGTAACTCTGGCTCAGCTCTAGGTGGGAGGGGTGAAGCTGCATGTCTTAATCATAATCTGCCTTTAACTGCAGTAGTGTGAGACAGACAGACAGACAGACAAGGTATAAATAAAGAGCAGAGAGGGAATAAATAGATGATTACAGCAGAAGCCATCAGATTAAAATAAATAAAGAACAGAATTATAAGATTATTTTAAAAAAATAATCTAGCGTAATAGAAAATAAACTCAATATACATAATTTTTTCAAAGGAAGCCTTCTAAATAAAAGCTATAAACACAATCTATATACAGTTTTGATGATGGATTGTTGGGTATGCGTGGGTAAATGCAGAGAGGATGATCACCTCTCACACATGGAGGAGTTATTGAACAGGGTTACTGTGAAAGGAAGGAATGATTTCCTGAACCTGCAGCAGTTTGAGAAAAAGCTCTGCTGTCCCTCCAGTTTACTGTGTACACTACAACTACACTGTAAACCCTAGAGATGGTCATGTGTGAAAATCCCAGTAGTTTCTAAAACAGAGAACACGCATGTGACGTGGCTTTCTGCACCACTTTGGGAGCACCCGATTACTGTTTACATCTACATTATCCGGTTTGTTACTAGTAAACTGTGATAAAAACACATCAAAAACATGCAGAAAAGAAACGTCCTTCCCATGATAAGCTCTCAAGAGAGGTGGATAGTCGTTACGATGCAGAAACACTAATTAATAATAACTTAGATCGTTACAATCTGCTGAACAATGAATGTAGTTCAGGTTTAGATGCGTTGCCGCTGTCTCAGAAGTCGTGTTTGCCTTGTGTTTGGTTTAAGTTCCTACACCGGTCATGCATCTAAAAAGAATCGATCATTAAACAGTCATGCAGCCATTTTACAAACGGATGGATTAAAACTGACCGCAACTACTCCATCATACTGAAAATTTATATGTTAATTAAACATTTATTGTTTTGATATTTTGATACCAAAATCAAATATATTATCTGTTCATTTGTGTGGATTCACTTATAATCGTTCTGGAAAAGGAATAGACGGATGTATAAATATGCAGGATTAATTAATTTCATACACCTTCTACACAGTAAAAATATGAGGAAGTATATTTATTACAAGAACAATAAAATATAGAAAAAAGTAACTGGATCTAGAGTTGGGCGATTAATTGAATTTTAATCACAATTATGATCTAGGTTTTCAACGGCCATAAAAATAAAGCCAAGCGACAGGCGACATTCGTGCATGTGAAATGTTGCGCTCGTTCACGCAGACGTGCAGCTTGCGACGCTACACAAGAAAATAGAAAAATGTTCAATTTGTGAGTCGCGACTAAATAATCCACCAGCTCCCAGGGACACAGAGAGACAAACATCATAAACAAACAGAACTTTTTTCTCAATTAACACAGTGAACAACCAGGATTTAAGAAACTGTTCACCACTTTGGACAGACGGCATCACTGCCATCTCGTCTCCATGTTAGTGTAACGCCTCTCCTGCCCTGGATGATGAGGGTGCTGAGGGTGTTGTGAAGGACGTCGCTACAGTCCAATGTTTCGCCACCGCTATGGACCTGTGGTCCAGCCGCACCATAGAGCCACATATAAATGTCACGCTACATTTTACTGACTCGGATTTCAACGTGAAAACGAAATGTCTCCAGACTCACTTTTTCCAGATCCCACTGGGCAGAACATAGCTGCTGGTCCGAGACAAACAAGAGCTACTGGGACCTGGAAGAAGGATGCTAGTCTGGATTACCACAGACAACGCTTCAACTGAACTTGATTTATTGTTCAGCAGATTGTATAAATCCACCTTTAACTTTAATTAACATTAAGCAATAATTATTAAGCAATAATTACAAGTGCAGGGGCCCCTGGGCACAGAGTGTCCAAGGGGCCCACCCTAACCACAGCAATATTGTGAAAATTGTCTCTGACACAATGTAAAACTACATTTCTAACATTTCTCTGTCAGTGGTGCCAGTAGCAACACACTACACATTGTGGTGTAATCCACTGGTTTCTGGCCTTTTTGGGGGCCTTAACTACGAGCTGATGGTGGTGAGAACGTATGAAAATGAATACAGCATGTGGAAAATAAGATAACAAGATTATCTTAACCTGCTTATAGCAGAACACACAATAGAATAAAAGTTAATGTCGGTGTTACTGAGAGTGTTCTGTTTGAACCAGCTGCAGGTGATTGATTGTAAGCTGAAGAACTTCAGCCTCATGTGGACGTGATGATGGACCTGCTGCTGCTGCTGGGTCTGAAACTGAGGACCATGTGGTTCATGATGTTAATCTTTGCCATGTTAAAGTGGTGCTGAAAGGTTCAGTATATATGATTGTTATGTAATCATAGACAGATAGTTCCCAGTAAGGCAGCAGCTTCAATACAATACAAGACTCAGTGACATTTATTGGAGAATAAATTTGAACATAATTTTTTTAAACATATTTGTTGGAGCAAATTTCCAACAATCACTTATAGCAATGTCTTTCTGTTAATATAAATAAATAAATAAATATGAGTAAAGCGTTAGCAAAGCGAAGCAGATAATGCTGTTAATTTTATAAACATAGCAGATCTTAATAATAAAAATAATAAAAACATCTGAATAATGGGGGGCCTGGGCCCCTGTAGAGCCCTGTGTCTAGCAACACCCCTGCTCTCACAGTCTCTGTAGGCATAACTTATGGATCATGAAAGTCTTTTTTCAGGCTCAACAGATCGATCCCAAATAAACTCAAGTGTCAGCAATGTGACTGATATTTATTACTGCACATCTGAACAAAACAGGAAGCCTCAGTTTTAATAGTGTAGGGACTCCTATTGTTTAAACATCAACACATAAACTTACTAGCAGCAGGCAGAGGTAAATCCCTTCCCCAAAAAGCAGTGACATTGTTACACGTATAGGATCCACCAGCTCTACATTTTCTCTCTCTGATATTACCTGATAGTACCTGCCTGCAGCTCCCACTAAGTGACATCTGTCTCCGCCCTAGCAGCACCTTATATAACTCCTGATACAGTTTTTAAAAGGGTATCTTAAGTTTTTATTATACAGGGCTTATTCTGATTATTTTGAATTTTGTACCTGGCAAATACTCTAATTTAGAAAAAACAAAAAACTAACACTAAAACTAATAAAAACTAAACTAAAACTAAGCACTTTTAAAAAACGAAAACTAATAAAGACTAGAAAATTTGCTCTAAAAACTAATTAAAACTAACTGAATTTGAAAATAAAAAGTCAAAACGAAATAAAAACTAA
>JBAFTB010000006.1:24861190-24871602 GCA_037177355.1 Melanotaenia trifasciata
AGATAGCGCTCCACCATGTCCAGTGAGCTATTCCATCTAGTCACTACATCAATCATCAGTTTGTGCACAGGGAGATTCAGTAGTTTTTGTTTGGTGGCCAGCACAGCTGTGGCTGTAGAACTGCGATGAAAAAAGCTTGCCACACGTCTGACTCTACCGAGGAGGCGGCTGACTGTGTTTACCTTCAAACCGGCTTGGGAGGCCAGATTTAGTGTGTGGGCGAAGCATCTTACGTGAGGAAACAGTTTGGCTTCATTTACTGCTATGCGCATATTGCTTGCGTTGTCTGTAACAGCAGCAATCCTTGTGCCAGTCTTGTCCAGCTCCCACTCTTTCACTGAAGATTTGAGCACTTCAGCTATGTTTACACCAGTGTGCGATTCGCTTAGCTGTCTTGTTTGCAAAACGTAACTCTTCATCTCCCATTCACTCGTTAAAACATGTGCAGTAATAGTAATGTAACTCTGTCTCGCTCTTGAAGTCCACCCATCAGTGGTAATAGCGACGCACTCTGACTGTGTGTGAATGGGTGAATGTGACGTATATGTAAAGCGCTTTGGATAAAAGCGCTATATAAGTACAGACCATTTACCATTTACCATTTGTGAGGGAGCGCACTTTACCGGTCAAGCCCCCATCACGGGTTGAAGCGAGATATTTGTTTTTCCTGTTGTGAAAGACAGCAGCTCCACGATCAATACCGACAGCGCAAGCATTTTGATTGACTGTTCCCCACAAAGCCGGGTCACAGACCTGATAAATCCACTGCGAGTTGGCGTCACCGTTGCTGCAGCTAACCTCAGGCTCTGTTGTAGGGCTAACGGTAGCCTCCTCCAGATCCAGACCCGCCGGCTTAGCTTCCACGTCTTATATTACTTCATCCTCATTTTCCTCCCTCGATTTGATGAAGAAGGTGTCTGTAGAGGGTACACTTCATAATAAACACGCATTCTTCTCCTCCTTTCTTCACTTTCGCTTCCGTTTAAAAACAACCACTTCTCTTACTCTAGCTCGTTCTCACAGCCTACTACTACTCCCACAGTTCGGCCAGTTCAGCGCTAAAGACGGTGGACGGGGGCGGGCTGCGGGGGTGGGTAAGTTACCATGGTTTCCACTATCGCACCCCACCAATCAAATTCTGTTAAGCTTAAACATTGTATAGATGTGCTTCTTATTGGTTATCAGCTTCCATAAACTCCTACTTAAAGCCTTTTTTTTCCTTAAAACTGCCCAAGTGGGCTTGGGCCCCTGGGCCCATGCCCATTGGATAATCCGGTCTTGGCAATAATGAGTGTTTCTGTAAAGTAACGACTCACCTCTTTTGTGAGCTTATAAAAGGGATGGTGGATGTCAGTTAACTAGACATAAATCATCAAATATTACCTGAGGATAGAAGTCTGAATTATCTGCGAAAGAGAACGTAAACCACTGGACAAAAACCCACTTCTCTAAATACCTGGTTTGATGAATGTTCTAAATTAAGACTGGAGGGTGACTTGTTATGAAACTTTGTTCTTTTAGAGGAATCACAACATCATTTATAATGAGGGGGACGACTCTACTCTTTCCAAAAACTTAAAAACAAATATTATTTAGAAGAAGAAGATACCTTTCCATCAGCGTAAAACATGGAGCTGCATCAGATCCTTGCAGTATTGGGCTGATCATATCAGAACTCTTACTGCGTTCTTCCATGTCTGAACATGAGACATTTCCCCTGACGTTTTACATGTTTGTTTGTGTTTATCCACAATGCTCTGCATATAGAATTTCTTCAAAAGCTGGTGCAGTTTCGACTGTTGTCCTCATTTTCATTCTTCTTTTTTTGTTCCATTTCTGATTTGCTTCTTCCTCTCTGGTTTGTTTCTTTCACTGGTCACATGTAAGCTACTAGGGCTTACTGGGGCTGCTCAGCACTGCCCCTGGGATTTCAGGTAATATTACTCCATCTTCCGCGACATCATTTATCTCCACATTGTGATCTTAAAACCAAATTTATCTTCCACCCCTAGATGTGTCCATGAAACAGTCCAGACCAGAACAGCTGATTCTACTGTTGCCTCAAGTTTGGTGATGTTTATTGGATTGGATGATTGAGGACTGAGGATTGAACAAACAGGGGCCTCAGTATAATGTGGAAGAACTATACACAGCCACACTACTTGGTACCTCCTCCTCATATTGGTCACCAGCTTGGTCACACACTGCTCAGGTTTGGCATCCCATTCTTCAAACAGCATCTGTCACTAGTCAGCCAGTGTGTTTGTGTTGATCACTCTGGTAAAAACAGGAGCTGCAGGCAGGTCACTCATCCTCTGGAGGTAGTATCTGACAAACCCAGTTCTGTGGGGGCCAGCGTTGTCATCTTAAGGATAGAGTTCAGTCCTGTTTAGTCCATTACAACAGGACTCTGTTGAATATACGATGCTGTCAACATCCAGAGCTGCAGTAGATCTTCAGGTACCATCACCTCCTCCTCCTTCTACTTCTTCTTCTTCTTCTTCCCCCCTGTTTTCATTCCTGCAGCTACTATCCTAGCACCCCCCCCCCCCCCCCTTACAGTACACAAAGCTGTCCTCTAAATTTCACTTCACCTTTTCTCTGCAGCAGTACATAAGCCAGGTAGCAGACAGGTCTGGGCCAGATCTGGTATCACGCCGGCACTTCTGGCAAACTGCTGGCATGGCAAGTGGTATGTCAACCGGATGTGGGTCAGGTCTGGCAATGATGGCAATGATTAGACCTTGAACCTGAAAAGCTTTTATACACATTATCTATATGTATGTGGAATTTAATCACATCAGCATTATTTCTTCAAAGTAAAGAAATGTAGACCCACATTTTTAGCACATTTTTTTAACATCACTAAGGGGAGAGGGGCTCGACTTGCAGCAGAAGTCAAGCCTCTCTCCCCTGTGGAAATAGTAGATGGATGAACATGTCAGCATGAGTAATTCACTGGAATAACAAAAAGTTAATGCCTGTGTAAAAAAAAAAAAAGATTGCACGCATTCATCAATCTATAAAACTGATCTGTCACAAGTATAATCTGGTCCAGACGCATGAAAAGGCATATGAAACAATTATGAAGAAATTATAATTTTTTTTTCTGAGATAAGGACACTGGTTGCTGGCTCAGCAACAACAACTGGTGGCGATTATTGGCCTTGTGTTTCCTTTTCAGTTTCTGTTTTCAGGGTTGTTTTGGGACGCAGAGAGCTCAGATCAGTGCTTCTCGGTCACAGATCTAAGTTCCTTGGATTTCACAGCTTGCTTGTGTCTGAACAGGTAGTTCTGAAGGTGGTGCCTGTATGGGGCAGTATAAAGGCCTAAATTAATACTATAGCACAGGGGTTACATCTTTCTTTCATGTGGCTAAATCTATTTCAAAGCAACTACTGAACTGATCAAATATAAGCCCACGTCGCTAGCCTGTCTGAGCAGAGCAGATGACACAGTGAGGGGCAAATATATGTTTTGTTATAGAGACTTTAGCAGTTCTTGTCTTGTTAGTGGTGGTAGCCTTAGATTGCAGTAACAGCAAAGTCAACAGTAGGTGGCAACAGCATGCCAAACAAAGCTGAAGCATGCTAATTTAATTAGCTTTGGCATGAAAGCAACCAAGTAGTAAATAATTCAGAAGGGCATTAGCTTTAGTATATTAGTTTCCAAACTCACTATTTTAGGCATGCTAGTTGTTAGCTTCTCCAATGCTAGCACCTGCATTTCTTTGCTAAAAGACAGAGGAGGGAGTATTCAATCTAATAAACCCCCAGAGAAGCTAGTTGTTAGCCTTTCCAATGCATCAGAGACACATGATCTAATGAGTTGCTGTGTGATGCTGAAATGACCCCCCAGCTTCACCACCGCCCTGCTCTGTTACTGACGCAGACAGATCATTGATCAGATCAGTAGCTGGCCTTGGAAGCCTTTTGCTAGCAAGAGCGTAGGCACTGCTGGGAGTAGGATAGTTCTAATTTTGGCCCTAATAAGAAATGTATAGTGTGTTTGTGGGCTGTTTATAGTGGTTTGTTTATTTCTTTCTGATGCAGATGATAAATAATCCTGTTTGATAAACTCTGTCATGGTGTTTGTGGGACATTTATGTGTCTTTCTGAGCAAAGTTCATTTATTATCATCTGACATATGGTGGACACGTTTGAGGGGTGACTAAAGGGTGGCTAAAATCAGATTTTAAATCCCTTTTAAATCAAAATTGTCAGAATGTTTAGTACATTTTCAAATATTCATTAAAATATTTTATCACTGTTGAATTATTGATCATTATGAGTTAATCATTATGTGTTTAATTAAAGAGCTAAAGTTTGAGAAGAGGAGAAGAGACTTGTGTAAATGATGTTTCTGCTGAAGTAAAAGCAATGAAGGTTGAGGTTTGCTAAAGTGAATTGGTAAATGAGCCACAGTGCTGGAGACAGTTGTCCTCCACCTGTTGTTTAAGTTTAATAATGTATGGTTGTCAGGGTGACGAGATTGGCTCGGAAGTGTTTTAGAGGACAGGAGGCAGCTGTGTGTCCCACATTATATTCTCAGAAACAAAAACCAGAGGACAGTCCTGACGTCCAACGTGGACGGAGTAACAGCTGAAGAGAAGTGGGATTTTTTGTGACAGAGTCAAGTTGCACAGACATGTGCTCACACTATACTTAGAACTTCAGCAGAGGTTTTCTACTCAGAAAAACTTTAAAAGGGAGCAGAAATGACCTCATCTGTTACTATCTGAGCTATTATAACATTAACAAAAATATACATGCAATGCATTTTAACTTGCAACCAGACACTGACAGATTCAGCTCTAACTGTGCGATGGTCAAGTTATTCATAGGGATGGGTAGTATGACCAAACTTATATAGATATCTCTGTATTTTTTAATGCCCCCCTCCCCCCGGCACAACACGTCTGGTTCTCTCTTGATCGGGAAGGAAGTCCTGCGCTAAGTGGAGGGTTTCAAGTATCTCAGGGTCCTGTTTAGGAGTGAGGTAAGGATAAAGCGGGAGATCTACATGTGGATCGGTGCAGCATCTGCAGTATCGTGGGCTCTGCATCAGTCTGTCTTGGTGAAAAGGGAGCTGAGCTGAAGGAGAAGCTCTTAATTTACCAGTCGATGTATGTTCCCAGGAGGGATGCACCGATACCGATACTAGTATTGGGTATCGTTCAATACCATGTGCTTGTACTCGTACTCAGTATTCATAAAAGTGCTCCGATACTACAAAACTGATACCTTTGTGAAAAAACCTAGTGTTGTCAAACTTAACGTGTTAATGCGAACAGATTCATCTGTGTAATTGATGCACATTTTTAAACAAATGCATCAACACATAAACAACTAAAAAATACTAAACCAAGTGAAAAGTCCGAGGCTGACATGTCAACAAATGTGACATTATACCACTAATAGCTTACCACAGATGAGCGCTGCTCTGGGAGCTCAAGACGTCCTTCCAAAAGCTTGACAACAAATTGCACGGAGTCCGGACAACCATTACTAGCCACCACAACAGACTGTCGTCACTAGAGGAAAAACCTGACACTGTTCACCAGTGGCTGGAGGAAGTAGAAACTTTATGCACTCAGCTTCAAACTGAGACTAGGAAGCTAAATGCTAAGCTAACTGACCTGAACGAGAGAAGCAGATGCTGCAACATTCAGCTGATTGGGCTCCCTGAAGGAGTTGAAGGTCCACAACCTTCTCAGTTCTTTTTTAAACCTCTGCAAGAGGCTGTGAGGAAATCTTCTCTTTCATACCAGACTGGACCGCAGTGTGACCCTCAAACCAAAGCCACGACTTGTTATCCTCTGTTTCCACCACTACCAGAGAAGGAAACGGCCAGTCCATGAGGCTCAGAGGAGCGGTACGCCACTTAACCAGGGTCATTTATTCAGAGTTTATGAAGACTACTCCCTGGAGGTGATCGACCAGAGGAAGTGATGTCCTCCCTTTACAAGATGGGATTGAATACATATCTACAGGACAGCTCTGATCAGGCGTGACCACACTTGGTATTAACATGACCCAATGTGTCCGCAGTAATCACCACTTACTGTATTTTAGTTAGCTCCTCTGGATGCTGATACACCGTCAGCTGATCAACAACCAGCTGATTCTTCTATAAATGTACAGTTGCATTCACTGACTAATTTTCATTTACACATGAACATCCTGAATCTTCTGGTTAACATTTATTATTAAGCTATTTTCACTCATTTCCATTAGTTAATTTATGTAACCATGGCTACATGTTTCCCATCACTGGAAAGATGAGATTTTTCTGACCTTGTTGATGCAAAGCATTGTGTTATATGGTGACCATACAGTGTAAAATGAACACATCACGAGTAGCTGACTTATCAAACCACTTGATAATCTTTTGGTGTTTCCTGGGAAAAAATGCTTATTTTTCATGGTCAAGTGTCCTGCTGATGCACCAGGTCCTGATGAATGAGGGAAATGGCCCTGAATCTGAACAGTAATGATATGATTTATAAGCTAATGTGACGATTGTTTTGATTTTTAACTCCTGTCTTCCACTGGCACTTCCACACTTTCCCGCTGCCTCTATGTTCTCATGCTTTTTCTCATCTGATTCCTCCTCCCTCCATCTGCTCTCCATCACTCTTTTGTACTGTAATCACATTACTCTCTCTCTGTCCTCTGCAGATCTGAGGTGAAGCAGAGCAAACCAAACAGGAAGTCACGACCACAGCTTCAGCCATCATGCAGCTCTTCACTCTTCTCTTCTTCTGCTCAGTCTTCCTCCTATCCCTCGTCCCTGACTGCTCCTCCCAGACTGAGACTGACCTTATTGTTCATACACGTACGGGTCGAGTTCGAGGCATCCGTCAGCCAGTAACCGACCGAGGCTTTGTCAGCGCCTTCCTGGGGATCCCCTTTGCTGAGCCACCAACTGAGAAAAGACGTTTTCGTCCTGCAGAGCCGAAGCGTCCCTGGACAGGTCTGTTTGAGGCGAACGAGTACCCCAATGCCTGTTACCAGTTCGTGGACACGTCGTATCCGGGTTTCCAAGGCATCGAGATGTGGAATCCCAACAGAGAGATGAGTGAGGACTGCCTGTACCTCAATGTCTGGGTGCCCTCCTCAGTCAGACCCCACAACCTGACAGTGATGGTGTGGATCTACGGTGGAGGTATATTAAGTCCAACATAGTCTCAGAAGCAGGAAGTGAAAAAGGGTTTCTGAGCAGAGCTGATCCATTAACTGAAGGGCCTGTATCTTACACCAAACTGTCTTATGTACATTTACAGGGTTCTACAGCGGCTCTTCTTCTCTGGATGTGTATGACGGACGTTACCTTGCTCACACTGAGACTGTCATCGTGGTCTCCATGAATTACCGGATTGGTGCCTTCGGCTTCCTCGCTCTTCATGGCTCCTCAGAGGCCCCTGGAAATGTGGGTCTGCTGGACCAGAGGATGGCACTGCAGTGGGTGCAGGACAACATCCACTTTTTTGGTGGAAATCCAAAACAGGTTTATATCTTCGTCACTTTCACTCTCTGTAAGAATGAGAAGGAGCCAGTCTTCCTCCTAATCTCTTTATCATGTCCAACAGGTGACCATCTTTGGTGAGAGTGCAGGTGGTGCTTCAGTGGGATTCCACCTCTTATCTCCAGACAGCAGGTCTACTTTTACCAGGGCCATCCTCCAGAGTGGGGTCCCCAACTGTCCCTGGGCCTCAGTCACTCCAGCTGAGGCCCGACGACGGGCCACACTGCTTGGCAAGTTGGTCGGCTGCAACGGAGGCAACGACACAGAGCTGGTGGACTGTCTGCGTAGTAAAACCCCACAGGAGCTCATCGACCAGGAGTGGCAGGTAAAGCAGACTCTGTACGAAGCTCTTTATTAGGTTGCACATAGATCAGCCAATCAGGAAACTTAATCTCCCAATTTCATCTTAACACAAACAGCTAGGCTATTATTTTTTAAGTGGCATGCATAAATACAGATTGGATCACAATGAATTGGTTTGAATTGAATTCCCTGAACGTTGTTGGTAATTGGTGCAATACAAATAAATCTAGATTCAATTAAATTGAACTGAATTAGAAAATATCTCTGGGAAACAGACACAAACACACAGGCAAACAAAGCAAGACCAGAACCGGATCCCCTCGACACCTCGGCTGCGCCTAGAAATTCTGTCCATAAAAGTTATGAACAGAATTGGTGACAAAGGGCAGCCTTGGCGGAGTCCAACACTCACCGAAAAGGACTTTGATTTACTGGCAGCGATGCGGACCAAACACTGACACCGGTCATACAGGGACCGGACAGCTCGAAACAAGGGGGTCCGGCACTCCATACTCCCGGAGTACCCCCACAGGAGTCCCTGGGGGACACGGTCAAACACCTTTTCCAAGTCCACAAAGCAAATGTAGACTAGTTCAGCGAACTCCCAGGCCCCCTCAAAGACCCAGAAGAGTGTAGAGCTGGTCCATTGTTCTACGACCGGGACGAAAGCCACACTGCTTCTCCTCAATCCGAGGTCCGACTATCCAATGGACCCTCTTCTCCAGCACCCCTGAATAGATCTTACCAGGGAGGCTGAGGAGTGTGATCCCCCTGTAGTTGGAGCACACCCTCCGGTCCCCCGTTTTGAAGAGAGGGACCACCACCCCAGTCTGCCAGTCCAGGGGAAGTGTCCCTGATGTCCACACGATGCTGCAGAGGCCTGTCAGCCCTACAGCATCCAGAGCCTTAAGGAACTCTGGGCGAACCTCATCCATCTCCGGGGCCCTGCCATTGAGGAGCTTTTTAACCACCTCAGCAACCTCAGCCCCAGAGATGGGAGTGCCAACACCAGGGTCCCCAGACTCTGCTTCCTCATTAGAAGACGTGTTGGTGGGATTGAGAAGGTGTTCGAAGTATTCCCTCCACCACCTCACAACGTCTTGAGTCAAAGTCAGCAGCCCCCCATCCCCACTGTACACAGTGTTGACAGAGCACTGCTTTCCCTTCCTGAGCCGCCGTATGGTGGACCAAAATCTCCTCGAAGCCCTCTGGAAGTCATTCTCCATGGCCTCTCTAAACTCCTCCCATGCCCGAGTTTTTACCTTAGCGACCGCCGAAGCTGCGCTTAGCCCGCCAATACGCATCAGCTGCCTCTGGAGTCCCACAGGCCAAAAAGGGCCTGACGGCATCCCTTATTGCTGGTGCCCACCAACAAGTTTGGGGGGTTACCGCCACGACAGGCACCAACGACCTTGTGGCCACAGCTGCTGCTGGCCGCCTCAACAATAGAGGCACAGAACACAGCCCATTCGGACTCGAACGGTGGTGAGACAGACGAGGAAAAATAACAAACATAATTCTAAAAGAATGAATAAATAATCACACAGTGAGATAAATTTTTATTTTATGGTGTCAAAACGAAAGAGGACAGTGGTACACTGTATAATAAATGTTAATTACACATTACGCTGAACCTTCTACAGTTTGTAAAGGAAATTACCTCCTCCTGCTAGGTTATTAACCAATAACCCAGCAGTTATTAACCATAAACTTGATTTCCCACTAAAACTAATCGTTAGAATAAAAAAAACATGCTGTTATACAAAGTTTCAATGGAAACTCACTATAACAGCTTCTTTCTGAGCCGCCACTTTACCACAGGGGATGAGCGTCAAGAAGATCCTTCTTCTTCGTTTTTTTTTATGGTTGTTGTTGTGGTTCTTCTTCTACGTTTTTGTTAGATCATGTTTGGTCACGTAAGCTGTCCGGCTCGGAGGACTAGATTGTAGATCAGTTGCGGGACGGCATCGTTATGTGTGTGTTGTTCTGTGATTAGATTATCTGAGCACACCACACACAGTATGATCATAACTGTTACATGCCTGATTTTTTTACCTTGACTTGTGAGGTCTCGACCAAATAAAAAAATCTCATGAGATTAAAAGAAATCCTTGTGTGTGTACAGGGCTTAAGGTACAGGAAGATATGTAACTTTCCACTTTAGCCACGGCGCCGGCACTTTAAAAATTAGGAAAATCAGGCTTTTTTTTTATTTTTTGTTTTCATTCATCGTTTTGTCATTCTCTTTGTTATTTGTCCTCATCTGTCTCGCCTCTGTCTGTTTGCACAGGTTTTTTGTAAACAACTTCTCAAGTACAACTTAAGAGCAAATTTAAGAAGATCCGTAAGAAGACATTGGATAATGAGGCCAATATATATTTTTTATATTTTTGACACATTACAGGAAAAAAAAAGTTTTTCTGTGTACCTGAACACACCTTGTTGTACATGAAACAATGATGCTGGCCATAATGCTGCCTCATAGAGATTTGACGTTCATGAACCAATCGATTCTTTTGAACGGCTCTTTTAAATGAACGATGGGAACCGATTCACAGCTGTGAGCCGTTCATTTGTGAGCC
>JBAFTB010000006.1:24871690-24890605 GCA_037177355.1 Melanotaenia trifasciata
ATGATTAAAAACATAAGAATAAAAACACTCAATGAAATCTTTCACATAGTCACACGCACACACGTATACACACACACGCCAAGCCCAACCCCCCCCTTTTCAGCTAAAAATGACTGAATGAATAAATAAGTAAATAAGAAGTAGTTTGAGTAAAATGAAAATAAAATAAATAACATGTGTGACATCATAGAAGTCTGATGTCCAACACGCTCCATTCATGTGAAGCATCTATGGGCAGAGAGAATTCTTTGGAAACAAATACTGTGAGTTCTATGCAAAATATTTACTAGAATTTGCACTAACTGCTCAGGTTTATCCTTTTTTATCTATATTTTTCCTATTTTTTAATCTTGTAGATTTCATATAGGTACATATTTTGATTTTTTGTCATTCTTATATATTGTGAAATTTTGTAAGATATTGTGAGAACGAGCCAGTCTTTTGAATGCCTCTTTGAAAGGAACGGCCCCTTAAGATCCAGCTCCCCTCAAAGAGCCATAAATCCCATCTCTGCTGCCTCAGCCCTGTAGTCTGTCCTGTTCCTATGTTTTCTGTTTGCTGGGTGAACTCATGTCGTCTGCTTCTGAGCAGGTCTTGCCCTGGTCGGCTCTCTTCCGCTTCTCCTTTGTGCCGGTCGTGGATGGCGAGGTTCTGCCTGACACTCCTGAGGCCATGCTGAACTCAGGAAACTTCAAGGACACACAGATCCTGCTTGGGGTCAACCAGGATGAGGGCTCCTACTTCCTGCTGTACGGAGCACCTGGCTTCAGCAAGGACAATGAGAGTCTGATCTCCAGAGATGACTTCCTGGAAGGTGGGTAGAAGAGGAGGAAGCAGAATCAAAACATTCATCTAAAAGCTGCTCACTAGTCATTTCAGAGATATTTGTATAGGATGTGATGAAGAGGGAGGCTGATCCTTGTCCTGTCCAGTATCCTGCATTGTTCTGACAACAAGAAGCAGCTGTTGGAGTTTGTTCAGCAGACAAAATGCTCTGACTCTACCTGTCAGGTGTAAAGCTGAGCGTCCCGCATGCCAACGACATCGGCCTGGAGGCTGTGGTGCTGCAGTACACTGACTGGATGGATGAAAACAACGGGCTGAAGAACCGCGACGCCATGGACGACATTGTGGGCGACCACAACGTCATCTGCCCGCTTGCCCACTTTGCTCGCACCTACGCTCAACACCACGCCCTCAAGGCCAACGTGGGCAGCGGCTTCAACCTGATGAACAGCGCAGGAAACGCACAAGGTGAGAAATGGTTGTGTTTTTCTCTCACAGCTGTCGGTGTGGCTCTGGATGACCTGATGGGACTACATTCATCACGATACGGTATCATATTGTTTATTTCCACCTGATGCTGTTGGAAGTAAAAATGCTAAGATGGTCAGAGGACAGTTTACCTAAAAGCCCATTTATGCTCTGTTACGTACATAAAAAGCAACATCCGTTTCAAACATTGCCATACCTCGCTGTCTTCATACTTACATTGCCGTGAGCCGATGGCAGTTTCAGACGCAGTTTGGCAATAGTAATGCACTATTGTAAAGTTATTTCCAACCACCCAATGCATCCTAAACACTTGCATATAGTCTTTCTTCAAAAGCTCATTCAGTTGCTACAGTTGTTCTTGTCTTCATTTTTCTTCTGTTGTTTTGTCCCCTTCCTGATGCTCTTCTTCTTCCCTGGTTTGTTTCTTTTGCTGGTCACGTGTCAGCTATTCTTCTCTGCCGCTGCCATTTCTGGTGGTATTGCTCCATCTTTGCGTCAAGGTGATAGCTAAGCTCCCTGAAAACAGACCAAATTACGTATGTAACCGATAAAGGAGACAGACCAAACTGTCTGCGTTGAGTGTAAATGGTCCCTAAAACAACAAATAGAAGCTTTATTTTAAGACAAAATGATAAATGAAAAACAAAAACAGCAAAGTTAGTAAAGAAACTTGTTTATTTACTCCCTCTCCGCTATTAATAAACAATCATCATTATTATTTCCTGTTACTATTTGCCCCATATTCTCATTACAAATGGTTACGTATTTATATTCATATGAAACCAATAGCCAACTCAGAATCTGTACGGATCTGTATCCACATATACATATTTAGTGACAACACCAGTCAAAGTCCCTCCTTTTCCTCAGATCAGGGGTCAGGGGTGGCGTACCAGTTCAGCATAAAGACCCAATTAAAACCCAACATCAACTGCAAAGCACCACACAACAAATGGATTCCTACCAAGCGGCAACCTCCAGCAGTAAAATGTGAAGCCTATGCGGAAGTGCGAAAAATTACAGTTCACCCCTCATCCACTAGGGCTGGCTCCAAAACAGAGCAAATCCCCATAGACTCCCATGTTAAAAAGACCAACTTCACAGCAGAAATAAACATGTGAATAAACATGATTGACAGGTATCCAGTATCCACAGCAAGAAGGTAGGGTGCAGCACAACTGTGGTTTTTAGCTGGCTAACGGCGCGCCTTAGCTTTAGCCGCCTACCTTCATTAGCCAGTTAGCTCACATTAGATCCGAGTTGGCTCAGTTAGCTCTTAGCTACAGGCAGCTCAGAGTTTGATAAACGTCAATCATCCGCCCCCACGCTCACAGCCCCCCTCTCAGCTCCGCCACTTTGCCCATTTTTGTATTTTCCGGGAGCGACGGCAGGTGTGACGCTGCCAAGATGGTGATGATAGGAACCGCTCGACGAGCTTCACTTTTGCTCTTCAGAAACCTACGGGTGACGTCACGGAGGCTCCGCCCATCTTTTGTATACAGTCTATGATTCCTACACATTAGCAGTGATTTACAGATTAGTAATATTAACACATTGATTGCTTGCCTTAGGGTGAATGTAATTTTTCTTATCTTAATGTGACAGCTGAAAGTCTTTTTCCACATTTACTTTTAGGCCTGGCTTGTACTCCGTTGTGACTACTTAAAATAACTCCTTAATATGTGTCCATAAGAACTGAGCGATGTTTTTACTTGTCAAAGTGTAGAATAAAATAAACTCTGTGGTTCCTTCTCTTAACACATTTTTGTCTTTCATCCTCACAAAGTTCAATCAGCTCCAACTGAGAGGGTGCTTCATCTGTCACCAAGGGGACAGATTGCTGCAGACTTTCAGTCAGTGTTGCTTATCTTGCTGTTCTCACCTCTAATACTGAAGCGGCTGCCCCAGTTGCCTTTTGACAAGGATGGAAAATGTGTCAGGTCTCCCTTTTGAAAATGTGCAGAGAAGAGTTTGTTGACAAATGTGTTAACACTTTGCACCAGGTCAGGGAGCATTTTAAACTTTCCTTGCAGATCTAATTTGAGTTTGTTCAGATAAAAGTAAAATAACAAACAACAACAAAAAAAAGAAGAAGAAGCTGTGTTACATCTTGAAAGCCATCTGCCAGAGCAATGGAGACTCAGATCACTCAGAAGTTCTTCATCAAGATCAGTAATTTAGTTTTGGAATTGTGTGAGAATAAAATTTATAATTTCAAGCACAGGCTTCATTGTGCTCCATATTTAGCTTCTTAGATACAAGGTGCTCTTGATGGATGATGCAGTGGAATGTCCAAAAGTGGAAGATTTCAGGCAAGGAGGGCCCATGCACTGGGACAGGGACTGGTAGAAGATCCTGGTGAAGACTCAAGTCAGATGATCTACGCAGTCCTTTAGTACCTGTCCAGAGACGCCATCAGGTCCAGCCCCCTTCCTCCAGTTAACAGCCCACAGCATGCTCCTCACCTCACTTTCTTCCACCGTGAAGGTGGTGTACAGCTGCATCGGGTGGCATCACCTCAAAGTGGGCAAAGAAGAAGTTCAGCTCCTCTGCCAAGACACATCCCCGTCAGTAGCACCGAGGGTAGTCCTGTAGTTTGTGAGATGCTGGACTTCCTCAGATGGTCCTCAGTTCTCCTCCTGTAGTTCATGGCCTTCCTGATGCCTCTGTTCAGGCTGGCTCAGGCTGTGCTATAGAGAGTCCTGTTCCCAGACCTGAGGGTAGTGTTCCTTTCCTTCAGTAGCTGCTGGATCTCCCAATTCATCCAGGGCTTCAGGTTAGGGTAGACCCGGTTGTGTCTGTGCACCATCACAGTGTTTTGGAGTATTTGATCATATGCAATATTTCATTTCATATGTGTTACCCCAGATTTTATTTAAATAAGGTGGAACCAGAGAAGAAATGGGGTAAATTGAGGTGGAGATCAGCCAAAATCTGGGGTGTGAGTTTAGACTGAACCCTGATCCAGCCTCTAAATCAGCAGCTGATAGCAAATAAAAGGCAGGAATTCTCCATTCTAGACCTCAGTTTGTTGTTTAATACACTTTAGTCCATGGAAGAAATTACAAGGAGACAGCTGTTTTATCCCAGAGCTCTTGTGACTGACCTGGAGGGCTAAAGACCAGCCAGTCAGATGTCAGGGAAGCTGGTTTTGTTTCCAGTTGCCAGGGACAGGAGCCAATCCTAGCCAGGCTGAACCAGAAATGTAGTCAGGTCAAAGATTATTGGTGGATGTTTAACACTCATTCATTGATGGAGATTGATTTAAATTGTGCTGATGTTCACATCTTCATGTTGTCCAGAAGCTGTTTCTGTAATAGATGTAGACACTACTTCACCAGTATGATCCATGTTCTCCTTTCTATCTGCAGGAGGAATCTACCTCTACCTCTTTGACCACCGAGCATCCAACTTGGCCTGGCCCGAGTGGATGGGTGTGATCCATGGCTACGAGATTGAGTTCGTCTTTGGCCTGCCGCTGGAGAAACGACTCAACTACACCCTGGAAGAGGAGAAGCTGAGTCGACGCATGATGAAATACTGGGCCAACTTCGCACGGACGGGGTGAGGACCAACTAATGAATCCACTACGGAGGACCAAGCAGATCATCATTTTCATCAGACTGGATAATCAGGATCATTTAAGTAAGATTAGACCTACAGCAGTCCAACATCTGTTGACCTTTATCCAGAGGATGTTACCTGGGGCTGCTCCAAAACATCTGAAGCTCCAAACCACAAAGGGATTAACTTCCTCACAGGGAGTTCTGGTCTGATCTGACCCAGTTTGATCTGATCTGATCTTATCTTATCATCTGTTCTGGTCCAGTCCAGTCCAGTCTGATCTGATCTGATCTGATCTGGCCTGATCAGTGCTCTGGTTGAACTGGTTTGAATCGGTTATTGCCTCCTGGTTCTGTTGATGATTGATGAACAGAACGTGAAGATGTTTTGATTCCAGACATTTTACGGTTCGTGTTATCCAGATTATGTTCAGTTCTGGTTCTGCAGGTTCTAGATGTTACTGCTTCAACGTACCTGATCCAGATGAAATGGATCTCCAACAGTTTTTCAGAAACCTGTTAGTGATCTGTTAAGATCACTAACGGACGACATGAGTCAGGTGTGTTGCCCCTGAAGTCGGACTGAGACTACAGCATGGCCACCCATGACTAGTCATAATGTAGGAGGGTCTTGTTAACTGGGTCTGTGACATCATAAATTCTATTATCAGAGCAGAAGAAGAAGGTAAACAGTAGCAGTTATTGCTGTGTATAAACTAGTGTAAGCTGCCACACCTGTCTTCAGATTTAAAACTGAAGCTATGTCCACAGCTGACATTCCGCAGCCAATTAGTGTTCTCTGAAACTGTGTAACTCCATCACATCTTCAGCATTTGACCTTTGCTCTCATCTGTGTCTCCTCTTCTTCTGTCTCTTTCTGCTGCTCAGAAATCCCAATGAAGGTCTGAGTGACCGGGGGAGACGCTGGCCTCTGTTCACAGTGAGTGAACAGAAACACGTGGGATTGAACACGGAACCACTGAAAATCCACAAAGGTCTACGCAACCAAATGTGTGCTTTCTGGAACCGCTTCCTGCCACGCCTCCTCAACATCACTGGTAAATATTGACTGTCTGAACACCGAGGCAGGACAGGGCTCTGTAGACCAGGGATCACCAGCTTCAGTCCTCAAGGGCTGGTGTCCTGGAGGTATATACTGCAACACCTAATTTAAAGGAAATGGATCGCCAACAGCTTGTTGTTAAGTTCTGCGCAAGTCTGTTTCTGACTCATTCATTTGAATCAGGTGTATAGCTGCAGAAAAACATCCAATATCTGCAAGACACCGGCCCTCAAGGACCATAGTTGGTGATCCCTGTTGTAGGAGGTTCTCATCAGGTCCCAGATATAGTCATAGCATGATGGCAACTAACAACCACACAGGTTTTAGATGCACATTCTGACATGACAGACACGAAGGGTTAAAGTACATTTACAGTCAAGTTAGATGAAGAAGTTATCTCTGCACAGGTAATATTACCAATGAATGAATGTTCTTGTGCAGTTTTTGTGCTTTTTTTTCTCTTTTTAATTTATTGTACAGCACTTTGGTCAGCTGTTATGTTGTTTTTCAAATGCTTTAGAAATAAAATGGTATGGTAACAAAGACATAACTTTTAAACAGCTTTCAGTCTGGTTTTAGAGACTCCACAGCACAGAGACAGAAGATGTTAACGTGACCATGGACCTTCTAGTGAGTGCAGGTAGAGGAACGTGCTTGATTCGATTCTCTGAGATTGAAGTTCTGCCTTTGATTCAGTTGATCACAACATCCTCCATAATTTAGAGTCCTGGTTGGAATAAAGAATTCAGCTCTCAGTTTATGCTACGATACGGGATGTGACTATATAATGTGATGCAATACAATACAATAAAATGTGATGCGATGAAAGCCAACTCAACAACAGGCTTAACCTGGGAGATATAAAACATTGGATTAATGCAAATAGTTTGGGGCAGCTTAAGTCTTGACAGTCATAGGGTTGATCAACTATCTCGAATGGTCCAATAAATTAGGGGGAGAGCCTCCTGGATTTGGTCCTAAGTTGTATATTAGAAGACGATAGCTAAACCTTCTGACCAGCATAGATCAGGATCTATGCTGATCAGCATACTGGTGAGTCATCTCAACTGTCCTCAGAAAGGCAGCACAAATCTCCTGCCAGATCTTGCAGCAACTGCAAAGAAGGAACCGCCAAATCGTGTTCCTGAGATGGGAACAACAGAGGTTGTTCCAATCCCACCATTCCCAGACCAAAACAAAACAGGCACCACGACAGAGTTCAGGGGAGCGACCCAGAGGCCGGACAGACCGGGGCAGAATCTCCGGTGGTCGACCCGGAGGTCGAGAAGACTTGAGCTGGAAGCGGAAGAGGAGCATCTTGACAAGGGACATCCTCAGGAACAGGGACCACAAGAGAGGCGTCACCACCGGAGACCCCCTCAGGGACAGGGACCAGAAGAGGGGCGTCACAACCGGAGAACCCCTCAGGGACAGGAACTAGAAGAGAGGCGTCACAACCGTTGACCCCCTCAGGGACAAGAATCTGAAGAGATGGGCAGGACCTGGGTGCCGGCGTGGGACGCCGAAGAGCTGGGCAGGACCTAGGAGCCGGCATGGGGCTATGAAGCACTGGAGCAGACCTGGGAGCCGGCGTGGCAAGCTGAGGCACTGGAGCTGGAGGCAACACCGGAGACCTGGACGTCGGAGCTGGTGGTGACACCTGTGATGTGGACCTCGGAGCCACTGGCAACACCCAAGACGTGGATTTCGGAATTGGTGGTGAAACCGGAGACTCCGACCGTGGAGCTGGTGGCATCACCCATGACGTGAGGCGTGGAGCCGGCAGGGAATTTGGAGACGTGAAGCACGGAGCCGGTGGACGGAGTTCAGCCCTCGCCTTTCGAACAGTGGACTCTAACCCTAGGTCAGTTGCTCCAGGAAAGGTGAGGTACTCAGTCCACAAATTTACCAACCTGGTAGCGGTTGCCACCTGTACAAGGGGTGGATAAGACACCGCCAGACTCCTGAGGTAGGAGTCCTTGGCCAGGAATAAACAGTCTTCCAAATGGTCGCGCTCTGAGAGTTCCTTATATGGCCAGCTCATTCTGCCTGCTGGGTCCGGTTCTGGTCAGATCCTTCTGTTATGCGTGTGTTGTCGGAGGTGCGGACCAACTTGCAGGCAGTCAAGGCAGGAGACAGGTCGGTGCAGGTAAATGAGTTTATTAATTCAAATTTAGGAGCCGGAAACACACAGTACAGGTACATGAACCACACACACAAGGATCTGACAAGGCAAAACTGAAAACCATCAGGATTTATAGACAGAGGGAGTAATTAGGCACAGGTGACGTGAATGAGGAATCAAACCAGGTGGAGTAACGAGCTAGGAACAGAAACCAGAGCACATGAGGGAAAACTGGAAAACAGAACTGGACATGACAAAAACCCAGAAACCCAAACCATAATCAGAATCTAATAAACCAAGAAACACACAAAAACCCAGGAACCATAACAGAACCCTAACAACGTAAGGCAGATTCCAGCTCCTGATTAAGCCATTCCGTCTGCCCATTAGTTTGTGGATGAAAACTAGAGGATCGACTTACTGTGGCCCCCAGGGCCCTACTAAAAGCATGCCATACCTGAGAATTGGGGCCCCCGGTCATTGACAACGTTAGAAGGGATTCCATGAAGTCTGAAAACGTGGTCCACAACCAGTTGAACAGTCTCCTGAGCAGAAGGGATCTTAGGAAGTGTTACAAAGTGAGCAGCCTTGGAAAAGCTCTCCACGTTTGTTATGATGTTTGGGCACTTGGACCTTGGACTATTCTTCCAGGGCGAGCTTAATTGCCAGCAGTTGCCCACATCGTAGTTGTGTTCTGTCTGTGATAACTGTCTGGAGAAAAAGGCACATGGATGAAGATCTCTGGTTATTTTCAGAACGGTCGGGCAGCACAGCCCCAACCCCAATGTCAGATGCATCCACCTCTACAATGAACTGACGAGAGGCATCCGGTTGGGTGAGGATAGGAGCAGAAACAAAATGAGACTTAAGTTCATTAAAAGCCTTCTCTGCTTCAGCAGTTCAAGAGAAAGTTGCTATTGTGGAAGTAAGTTTATTTAGAGGTCTAATGATACTGCTGTAGTTCTTGATAAACTCCCTGTAAAAGTTTGCATAGCCCAAAAACCTCTGTAGTTTCTGGTTTGTGGGTCTCGGCCACTGCGCTGCTGCCTTCACTTTATCCGGGTCTGCCTTGAGACTACCTCTTTAAACAACAAAACCCCAAAATTGTGAAACTGACATTTCTCAGCTTTAAGAAAAAGACAGTTCTCCAATAGTCTCTGCAGACCTAGTCTGACATCATATTCTTCCGATTAGATTTAGAAAGTCTCTCAACACATCATTTATGAGAGCCTGAAAAATTTCAGGAGTGTTGGTTAACCCCAAAGGCATTACTCTATACTCAGAATGACCCATTGGAATCTTAGAGGCATTCTTCCATTCGCCATCCTTGCGTATTTACACCAGCTGGTAAGCATTTCTAAGATCCAGCTTAGTGAATACCTGTGCTCTGCTGAGCACTTCAAACGCTGAACTAAGCAGAGGAAGGGGGCATTTATTTTTACTGTGATGTTATTTAGGCCTCTATAATCAATACAGGGCCTTAGTGAGCCATCTTTCTTATCCACAAAGAAAATCCCAGTGCCGAGCGGTGAGGACGAAGGCCTGGTGATACCTGCAGCGAGTGAGTCTTTGATATAAGTTTCCATAGCTGTATGCTCTGGGCGAGAAAGACTATAAAGTTTGCTTGTAGGCAGTGGGGCTCTTGGAAGCAGATCAATTGCACAGTTGTATGGTCGGTGAGGTGGTAAGGCTAAAGCTCTGTCTTTATTGAAAACCTCAGCCAAGTCATGATAGACCTCTGGTACAAGAGATAGGTCTGGAGGCTTGAACTGGTTGCCTGGTTTGGTGACTGAGGAGGGAGGTACAGCTGACCCTAAACAAGATGTGTAACATGAAGAATTCCAACCAATCACTATTCCGGGCTGCCAATCAGTTTGTGGGTTGTGATCTCTTAACCAAGGATAACCCAAACAAGAGGTAATGAAGGAGAAGGAATGAGGAAGAAAGATATTTGTTCACTGAGGTTTCCAGAGAACACAGTGTCTACAGGAGCAGTAGAGTGAGTCACTTCTGTTAACACACTACTAGGGCTGGACAATAATTCAATATCAATATATATCACAATATACTTTTATTCAATAACGGTGATATGAGTTTTGAACACATTTCCGATATTTCGATATACCTACAGTATATGAGTACAGTGTTTCATTGACTGGTGTTCAAGCCAGTCAGTGATTCAAGCCGAACAGAAAGAGCCTAACACATTGGCTATGTAAGTAATGACGTACACCACAGACACGGAGCCCGACCTATGAGCCCGACCAAGCCCAGTAGCAATTGGCTGTGCTCAACGTGAGGTAGAAGGCTAGGCTAGGCTAAGCTCCAACGCGGCAGGTTTTAGCTACAAAATGAATGCTCGTATTGGCAATGCATACATGACTGAACAAGCTTCCACAAGCGAAGAGATGAGCCCTCTCTTTTGGTGTCGGATTGAGCTTCTGAGATCTTGCACCATATGGTGCAAGTTTGTCCAGTAAAAGCATTCTCCAGCCTGCAGATGCCACAATTTCTCCTCAGAGTGAGGCAGGTGTGACCCAGCTGCATGAGGGACTCCCATGCACAGATGACGTCCGCAGATGGATCCTCTGATGCGGGTTGGACCTCCTGATACCCGGTCGAGGGGCATACCAAAGGTGACCGGGGAGGAAGGAAACAAGCAAGACGTCCTTTCACGTCTTCTCTCTCGCATCTAATTGTCAAGTCTGATGGCAAGAGAAATCAGGTCATTTAGATCGGCTGGGGCATCACTCAAATCAAGTTTGTCTTCTGTTGGGTCAGACAGTGCCCTTAAAAATACTCCCTGGAGTGCTTACTCATTGTACCCGGAGTTGGCAGCAAGAGTCCGAAAAGCCACAGAGAAGTCTGCTATGTTCCGGGTTCCTTGGCGAAGACCCAGCAGCCCTTAAGAGACCTCATTACCATGTTCACTTAAATCAAAAACACTCTTGAATTCTGAAAAAAAAATGAGAAATGGTAGGAGAAGACACTGAGGTCCAGGCGTTAAAGGCCTCTGCCCAGGCTAGTGCTCAGCCCCGTAACAGACCCATGATGCAAAAGATCTTAGACTGCTCAGAAGAGAATGTAATTGGACGCTGCTGAAAACCCATGGTGCATTGCAACAAAAATCCCCAACACTTGTCAAGATCACTGAAGAAGGGTTCCAGATCTGGCATGTAATATTCCCATGGTGGAGCTGGAGCAAGTCCAGATTGGCTGGGAGTGGCCGCGGCAGAAGCAGGAGCAGAGAAACTAAAAGAGAGGCTGATTTGTACTTAGCAGTGACTTCAAAACTTGATCATGAGTAATTGCCCCTGCTGAGTCAAAACCTGCTGCCTGGGGTTTTCTGAACTGCTTGAACCTGGATCCATTGTCCTTCAAATCTTTGTATGCCTGCACAAGAAAGAGGAGCTTTTCTGTTTTAGTTTGTGGAATTAAACTGTTGAAAAGTTTAAATGTGAAGTTAAGAGAATGCATAACCTTGAAACTGTTTAATAAAATATATAAAGAAAGGGTTTATTAAAAATATGCAAGTATAGTTTCATTGAGGATTACCAGCTACTGACTGATATTGTATTTTGTTTGCATATGTTGTTTATATGTTTACTCTTTGGTTATCAAGTGAGAAGCTGACTGGGCTTCTGGAAGATGGATTTTGCTGATGTGGAAGGTGGGTGGGAATAAAGAAGTTTCGACTTCTTCCCATTCCTTTTTGAACATGTCAAGAAATACAGGATTGTTTGTGTTTGAATGTGGTGGACTTCCCACCTCCTTGTTTTCTTTTGTTTATTGCAGATTTTTTTAGCTTTGTTTTTATTAACTGACTTTTATTTTGATGTTTGAAATAAACATTGTCATCATATAAGATATGTGATATATATGATACGATACGATATATGAGACAATACAATGTGATGCAATACAATGTGATGTGATACCATAAAATGTGATGCAATATCATACGATACACTTTCATACAATACAATATGATGTGGTGCGATTCAATGCAGTAGAATATGATTATTGGTATGATGCGATATAATGTGACACAATATGATACTATGAAATATACGATGCAATACGATTCAAAAGGATACGATACAATAGAATACAATGTGATAAGATACAATACAATAGAATACTGTGGGATACAATACAATAGGATGCAATGTGGTATGATGCAGTTCAGTACAATACACTGATACGAGACAACAGACTATGACGCAATATATACAATCAAATACAGTGGGATAGTATACAATACAATATTACACCTTCTGTATTTAGGGTAGTGAAACAGTGGCAGGTCGTCTTCCAGTCGCTGTGCTGGAAGCTACCTCATGTTGTTTTTCTAAACTAGTGCTAGCTTCTTTGTTAGTGTTAGCTTGTAGTTGTAGAAGTCCCCTTGCCATGATTTTGGAATTACTTGGTTATGCAGATATTTAGTGTTTAATGTAGCTGAGACTGGAAAGCACGATTTGGTGACACGACTCAGCAAAACAAAGCAGGCCATGACGACGTGACGTTAGGACAGTGGTAGGGAAACTTTGCCCTCATCCTGAAAGTTTTCTATGTGTCCCTGCTCCAACTTACCTGATTCAAATTGATGACTCACTGTGCAGCTCTTAATAGGCTGTTGGGGCCATTTGATTTGAATCAGGTGTGTTAGAGCAGGGACACATGGAAAATGTGCAGGAATATGGCCCTTGAGGACCAGGGTTCCCCACCACTGCTTTAGGGAGTGCTGATCAGAGAGTTTGACTCAAATTGAGCCGTGTCATGTTTACTATGTGATATTTTTTTTGTTTTGTTTGTTTTTATTTTTGTACAACCCCAGTTCCAAAACAGGTGTGACACTAAAATGTAAACAAAAACGTTATGATGGTGGCAACTATAAAACTATAAAAAGTAGTTCCATGGTGATCTCTGATCCTCCTGATCTATTTGTAAACATCTGGGAAGTGAGGAGACCAGTTGCTGGAGTTTTAGAAGAGGAATGTTGTCCTGTTCTGGTCTGATGCAGGTTTCTAGCTGCTCAACAGTCTTGGACTTTTGTTACAGGATTTTTGCTTTCACGATGCTCCAGTTGTTTTCTATTGATCAAAGATCTGAACTCGGGCAGGCCAGTTCAGCACCTGGACTCTTATGTGAAGCCATGCTGTTGTGATGGATGCAGGATGTGGTTTAGCATTGTCTTGCTGAAATCTGTAAGATGTTGCTGTGAAACCTCCATGTACTTTACCCTCTTTAGTCATGGCATCCATGGTTTCCAGAAAGTTTTCCACTTTGCCTCAGACCATTTTAAATGAGCTTTGGTCCAGAGAAGACAGCAGTGTTTCTGGATCCTGTTCACACATGGCTTCTTCTCTGCATGACAGAGCTTTAACCTGCATTTGTAAATTTCAGGGTGAACTGTGTTTGCACTACTTTCTTTGCAATTTTACAAACATTGATCTGTCTGTTTCTATACTGTGTATTACATTTTAGAGTTGCATGGAAGCTGGAGCCCAGAGACCTGACTTTTTGGAATCATGGTTGTAGATCATATAAGTCTTAATGTGTAAAACTCTGTGTAAGTCTAGCTTTTTCAAATATATAATAAGTATTACAAACATGTGGAAACCACACAGCTGCCATGTCCTTGCTGCTCCATGAGCTACATCAGCTTAGTGAAGCCATCTAAGCTCCAGCTGCTAACCTCCGTTTCCTCCATGTTATTCCTCAGACAACATTGACGAGGCCGAGCGTCAGTGGAAGGTGGAGTTTCATCGCTGGTCCTCCTACATGATGCACTGGAAGAGTCAGTTTGACCACTACAGCAAGCAGGAGCGCTGCAGCGACCTCTGAGAGCCCCCACAGAGAGAATGAACCTCAGTGAACCCTATTTATTTCACAACACACACTAACTCAAGCACTGTTTTTCTTTATTTGTGTTATTTATTCTATTTATTGATGTGTTTTTATGGATTTATTTGTATGTGTGTGCGTGTGCTATTAAGGAAACTTGGAGGAATTATAGAAGAAATGTCATTACCTCGAACTGTGCTTGTGTTTAAGTCAGACTTACCGATGGTTTCTTCAGTTATCTCTTCATTCTTAGTTTTCTGGAGGATTCCTGTGTTCCAGAGTTTCAGGTGTTTGGTGTTGTTGGACTAAACTACAGTTTCTGTTCATGTCTCTTTTAAAGGCGTTTTGTCCCCTTCTTCTTTTTCCTCCTCCTCTTCTTCTTTTTGTGTTTTAGGACCACTATTCCCATTAGCTGTCATGGCTTTTCTGTCTGTGTGTTTCATGTGATGAAACCTTAAACTGTGTGACATTGTGAGAGGAAGAAACTCATGTCATTTGAACTGGTGCTGCGTTCAAGTTCTGTAGGAAAAGAAGCAGAAACTGTTTAATTGTTCAATGTCCAGCACACCTGACAAATCTTTCAGTAACATCTGTGTGAGATGTCAGTTTTTCCAGTCGTCTATCCTTTCCTCTTTTCGTCCTCTCATCTTTCCACCACCCTTTCTTTTCTCTTTTCTTCCTCTCCAGCCATCTGTTTCTTCCTCTTTTCTTCCTCTCATCTTTTGATCTCCCTCCTTATCTCCTGTTTTACTGCCATCCTCTCATTTCTTTCTCCACCTCTTTGTTTGTGGGGCGGCTGTGCCTCAGGAGGTAAAGCTGTCGTCTGCTAACTGGAAAGTCAGTGGATCGATTCCAGGCTTCCCCTGACCACACACTGTTAGTGTCATGCCTTATGCAAGACACTGAACCCCACATTACCTCCCGATGTGTCTATCGGGGCATGAATGGTGTGATAGAAGAAATTGTTAAGTATAAAAAAAGAAGTGCTGTATGAGTCTGTGTGAATGGGTGAATGTGAAATGTAGTGTAAAAGCGCTTTGAGTGGTCAACATATGACTAAAAAAGTGTTATATAAGTACCATTTCTCCTCTTTCTGCATGTTTTTTTTCCTCCATCCAGCCATCCACCTCTCTGTCTTCCTCTCTTTTTGATCATCCTGTCCAGCAGTCATCTTCTTCTCTAACCCGCCTCCACCAACCTCTCCTGTCTTCCATCCTCCATCCTTCACTGCCTCCTCTCACTCTTGTGTCAGAGATCTCTGTCTACATTCCTCCTTCCATCATCCCTAGTTCCATTCAACTCATCTAACTTCTCCTGTCCTTCATGCTTCCTCCAGCTCGTAGTTGCACCCCACCCCCAACTCCCACCTCCCTCCTCCTGCTTTCTTGTTAGTCTAATGGAGGCAGAGTAATTCACTCAGGAGTGAGATAATGTGGCAGTGCGCTGGCTCAGCCTCTGGCCCGCCAGCCAGCACGATGCAATGGACTGATGGAAAATGGAAGAGAAAAGGTAGAGAGAGGAGGAAGGGAGAGAACTGAGGGGGAGGAGATATGATGGAGAGATGAAAAGGCAGAGTTACCCACCGTTACATAACTGTAGGGAATCTGCATGAATGTGCCATGTATTCAAACTAAGAACAAGCCACCAGTTCTTCATCTGATCAGGAACTGATCTGGACGGTCGGAGGGTTCCTCTGTAGATGTGCTACTCTTTTTTTCTTTGTTTTCGTGGTGACCGTGAAAGCTACTGAAGCGTAGAGCTGCACGTTTGCACCATTGTTCTGCGCGTAGGCAGGTGACATATCGTGTTGTTCACAACTGTCCCAAATTCCTGTGTACAATGATAAATCACAGAACAGTTAATCCTTAAAAAAGTACTGAAATGTTTCTGCTTGATGAGAATATTTTACATAAAATGTATTTTGCTTCAGTATTTCTCGGTTGAAACATCTGCTTCTTCGATTCATAATAAAATGTATTACACTAAGCGATAATGTGATACATTTAACATTTTTACAATAAACAATTGCGTTATAACGTGATAGTTTTATTGTAAAAACGCATCGTGTTATAATGATGAAGCTCCAGGTTTTTTATTTGGGTGGCAGCTCTACGCTTCCGTAGAAAGCAGCACTGACTCACAAACAAACTAGTTTGGTTCTTGGAGGTTTACAGCTGCAGCTGAAGCCTCCTAGTGGCCAGTTCCTGTACCACAGGTCTGTCCCCGTTCTGGTCTGGTTTATTGGTTCAGCATATTGCCACTTATTTCCACTTTGTTGTCGTGTCTCTACGCTCCCATGGTGTATTCTGGTTGTAGTTTTCCAGGACTCACTCCCTCCACCCATGTATGTACTCATCTATCATTTGTATGTGTGTTTTTACCACCTCAGCGCGTGTGTGTGTGTGTGTGTGCGTGTGTGTAGAGCCTGCTTTTAGGGTTAGATTTGTCTAAAGGTTGATATTAGGAAAAGGCTGCACGTCAGTGTGTGTCCTCACAGGGACAGTGAAACAAACAGCTCGTGTGTGTACTATTAATGTCAGCGCCCTAATTTGCTGAAGGCTGTCCCAGCAAAGCGTCTCTGTTGGCATGTGAAGCTCCTATTTATGGCTCAGAGCTGTGTAGCCAAGCTTTAAAAGAACTATATGTGAAAAAAGGATTGTACCTTCTGTCTAATACAAGTGAGGACTGCATGTGTCAAAGGCTGAGTGAGTGACAGCTCCTCTAGCTCCGTTTGTCCAATAGAAACCCTGCTTATATCCCACCTCCGTCCATCACCCCAGCCCCCACCTCCCAGTGCATGTTCTGAACTGTGCAAGGCCAAACTTTTCAACAGCTTCACCCAAACAGACACCACGGGAAGCCATACGTCTGTCCACCAGTGGAGCAGCTCAGGTGTGTTTGCTTCATCCTCAACAATTACCACCTTTCTGACCCGAGATGGTCTCAATCAGTGTCCTGAACAGTCCTGTCTGCAATTTTCAAACCACTACTGCCATCTATAGACAACACAGAGCAACATGAAAACAGGAGATGATCAGAATATTAGGATAAATTATTACAAAAAAAGAAAAAAAATAACAATATTACCTTAAGAAAATGCCAGGATGTTTCACTGTGCTGCAGCAAAATGAAATAATAATACAGACAGTTAACCGTTTGGATATCCCTTATTCATTCTGATTTACAGTTAATAATAAAAACCTGCACGGTAGGCTACACAGTTTTGTGATGGTTAGCACCTCAGCCTTATAGCAAGAAGGTTGCTGGGGAGGGATTTGAGCCCTCCCCTTTCTGTGTAGAGTTTCCATATTCTTCCCATGTATGCGGGGGTTCTCTCCAGGTACACCGGCTTCCTCCCACCATCCAAAGATGCATGTTAGGTTAAATGGTCGCTCTAAAATTCTCCCTAGGAGTGAGGTAGAGTGGGTGTTTGTCTCTCTGTGTTGGCCCTGCCTCTCACCTGCTAATCGCTGGGAAAGTCCCCTGCAGCCCTGAATAAGACTGAGCAGTATAGAAAATGAATGAATACAAACCTGATGCTGTAACATGAAGACTACGCTAGATTTATTTGTTTTAATCTAATAAGACTGAAAGAGAAACAATAAAAGAAAATTACAAACCACAAAAAGGCATTAAAATAGTCAAATATTCATTAGTTTTATGTGTTTCTTTTCACATCTGTGTTACATTTGTGTTTGCACTGAATGACTTCTTACTTAAAGAGTTTTTTTTTCTTCTTCTTAAAGCAAAGCCGTCCTTGCCGGCTGGTTATGACTAACCCATTGAAGGACGTGGTGTCTGGTCTGGGTGATGTTATGAACCGTGTGGCCTACAATTCAGATCTCCATCAATCTCAATATATCCTGCCAAACTAGGACTGTTATTTTCTGTAAACTTTGTACGGTTCGATTGAAATATTATCAGAATAAAATATATATATCTAATGTTAGCTATGTTTGATGTTAGCAATAACGTAAACACATCAGTAAAGGAATATATTTGATATTTAAATGCAGTGGAACCATAACACCACAAACAGCCACGAGGATTGAAAGACTTGTTTTTAAAGCAATATTATCCTGAGTAGAAATGAACATGAGTGCCATGACCGTTTTTTTCTTGTACATTTGTTTGGTTTGTTTCAATCCTCAGCCTCACTGTTGTGTGTTCCAGTCACTGGTTCTGTAAGTGCTGAAGGCTTCTGTAGCTTCCTAGTATGTCGCTGTGTATCATGAATGCTGACTTGATTAAGCTATAGCAACAGAAATAAAGACATCCTGCTGCATCTGTCCACCTGAGTTTTTACTGAGTCAGAAACAGACCCAGGAACATCCTCCACCACGGTTTCAGGATCTGCAGATGCTATTTTTCCCACCTTCAACCATCTTGTAGAACTGAAACACAGACAATGTGAATAAACAGTTTTTGTGACTCAGACAAAACCCAACAGAGCTTTGAAGCTAAAGGTGCTGCTTCAGAAGCTAAAATGAAGCAATCATCACATGAAAATCAGAAGCAGGTTATCAACTTATTTTTCATTTAATAGTCTGACACTTTGCTTGCACATACAAACACAAATTCTCAGTATCACAGTTGCAGCATTAAACCATGTAATGAACCTCTTCTTGACTAAATTTCTGCCCCCTGAATAACAGGGGTCTGCAAGAGATCTTGCGGTAGAGAAGAAGTTTGCAAATACCCGGAAGCAGCATCCCTACATGTAGCATACCAAAGTGACGGGAAGAAACTCAACTAAAAGACTACCATCCAAACCAAACACAGTTCAAACCCCAAACAGTTATATGGCAATGTAATAAAATGCAATGTCCTTATTCCTAGGAATATTTTAATATTTCCTGGGGCTATTGTACTCATTCTTAGAACTACTTTACTAGGACTACTTTGCTAATTTATAGGGCTATTGTGCTAATTCCTATGACTACCAGAGAATGGGAAGAGGGGGAGGTATGGGATAAGGTTTGTGCCACTGGGGAGCGAATCTGAATTCTTTATATTTGAATTTGAATCATTCAATTTGAATC
>JBAFTB010000006.1:24934481-24947320 GCA_037177355.1 Melanotaenia trifasciata
CTTCCTGTGACCCCCTTCATTTACAGTCTCTGCTAAGTTACACTGACCCCTTTGACCTTGTCTCAGTACCATTTCTCACTGGTCTTGAAGCTGAAGCCCTCATCTTGTCCCGCCCTGTCTCTTCAAAGAGGTCTATGAGACTGTTGGCCCTTTCGTTCATAATATATCATCTTTCTTCGAGTATAGATCCTGTATATTTTAAGGAGGCAGCTACTGGACCCTTAATTAAAAAGGCAAATTTGTTTTCCTCTGTTTTAAGCAATTACAGACCAATCTCAAAACTTCCTTACATGTGTAAGATTTTAGAGAAAGTTTTGTTCCTCCAATTACAGTCCATTCTAAATGCACATAATATTCTTGAAAAGTTTCAGTCTGGTGTTTAGTAATTTCACTGTCGAGTCTGCACTTCTAAGAGTTTTTGGTGGCTTTTTATTAACCACTGATGCTGGTGATTCTGCCATCCTTGTGCTTTAGACCTTACTGCTGCTTTTGACACAGTTGGCTATGCAATTCTCATGTCCTGTCCAGAGCATCACTGTCCTCCAATGGTTTAGTTGTTATCTCTTGACAGGTGGTTTTCTGATAGTAAGTAAGTCCAACTAGAGGTCCCGTAGCCTGTTCCATCTGTTTTCTCTGAGATAAATCCAGAGTTTATTTTTAGGATTTATTGATTCTTTACACAGCAGAGGGGATTTAGTTTGTTGTTTAGAGTGTAGATGTAATTTTACACATTTATAGTGTTGGAAAATTAATGCAGAATTATCCTGATTATTTCTTTGACAACAATCGTACCAAGAACTGTAATCCTGATATCCTTACAAATATAAATCTGCATTTATATTTGCTGGAGAAAAATCAGAGAGGAAGAAGCAGCTTAAATCACACGCTGGCTCTGTTGTCTGCAAAATGATTATTTCATGAGCAGCACCCTGAAATGTCTTCAGTTGATCAGTTGAATGTGTCTACAGGTCCTCAGTAAACTGCAGCAAATACCCTGCCTGCACACTGACGATGATGTTAGACATTAGCTAACCTTCACATCTGCTGCACAGGTGCTGTACAGGTGCTGCAAGGTTACCTGCTGCACAGGTAGTGTGATGAGGGAGCTCAACAGCTATGTTGCTTAGAACGGTTTCTCTCAAAGACTAGGAACAGAAATATTAGGAAGTGTCCACCTTATGTCTTTAGGTGAATGATTCCATGAAATGTCCAACCTCTCTCTCCCTCAGGCCATGCTGGGTATTTTCTTCACCACACACTCGCCATTGCTGATCGAGGACATACCTCTGAGGAGTACGGACATCCATCCAGGGTAAGACAGACTCAGACCACAGCTGAGGCTTCCTTTCTCTGTCAGCTGATCGTGGACTTCAGTTCTGATTAACTCCAGGACGGTTTCCTGAAACACATAGAGTCCTCTACCTCTGAGATTGAATCCTCATTACCATAAACAGTTTCATAGTTAGTAGGAATCTTTATGTTAGCTGAGCTAACAGGTGTCTTAGCTTGTGTTGGTATTTATTGTTTTATTGTTGATTATTTAATATATTTATTTGTTTTGTCTTCCAAAGACCTTGGGTACCATGGGTATTGTGGACTGATTATGTCTGACACATTGCACTTTGAATGCTGACTGGTGTCTGTGGTAAGCTGCAAATATATTGCCCATATGGGAAAAATAAAGTGTTCTGAATATAAATCTGCAGGAAAAATAGACGAGCATCAGGATTTAGTTTGACAAGGACCAAAGTGGTGGCTGGACAATCCAGTGTATGTGTCTAATTACTGAACTTACTTTTATTCACGTCTAGGGCTCTAAACAGCGACTAAATCAAATGTGGTTTAAAACTCTGTTTGGTGGGTGAAAATAAAAGCTTCCAGCCACTGCTACTCTGCAGTGGGTGGGGCTTTAGTCTGATGGACACACCATGCAGACAATCACATGCTGGGACACAATAGAATCAGGGTTCGAATTACGGGGGAGCTAAGGGGAGCTTGGCTCCCCTGAAAGGCAGAGAAGCTCCCCTAAAGAGATTCAGCTGATACGTTTGGGGGAGCCCAAAAAATCTTCCAAACGACGCAGATGATCCGTTCTGTTTCCTGCAGCTCGGTGGACAGCAGCATTTTTTGCCTGTTCTGTGCTGTGATCGTCCACACAACCACCTGATGTGCTTCTTTTTGTGGTAAAAAAAACTCTGTGTTGCTGTTTCTGATTAAACAAGCTGCGTACAGTAGTTTTTTTAATAGTAACCATATTTTTGCAAATCAACAGTGCAAGAGAATAAGTAAGAAGAATAGACGATAGAAGAATATACATTTAAATAAGGATGTGCAAAACCAAATGTAAGAAAAACAATGTGCAAGAAATGTTGTGTTTGGATGGTTGATGGGAAAATCTTGTATTGATGATATTTTGATTCTCTGTAAGGGAGACAGATGGGCAGAAATGACCTGACCAGAAAAGTTTCTGTCTTACTTTAGAGCATCTCTAGAAGTGAGAACAGCTGCAAAAGCACATTAAAGGATCTTATTACCCTCCTGCTGTGTCTGTCATCATAAAGCCCACTCTAGGGGTCCTACACCAGGGGCTAAGATAATAGTTCCCAGATGGGAATAAGCTATATATGGAATTGTCTTAAGCTAACCGGCAGTTCAACATTTGTCTGCTGACTGTGTGAACTCCTGCAAACAGCTGTGTCTTCTCACTGATCTGAGTGTCTGTCTTTCATTTAGAGGTGAAAATAACCAGGCTGGTTAGTAACTGGTTAGTAAGTTAATTTGTTCCTTGCTGGAAAAAAAAACCACTGAGAAAATGTTGTTGTTTTTGTTGTTTTCTTCATTTGAGCATCTTTGTTAAAGTCCACATGTTGTTAGAGGCCTGAGACTGGTGGAGGTAAGTCAGGAGAGAAACTCATAGACGCCTTTTAAAGTTGTGTCATTAGAAACTAAAGGATGGTTATTTTCCTCTCCACTTTGGTCCAAATTCCAGCAGATAAAACAATAAGTTAAACAAACACAGGAGTTTGGTCTTTACAGAACAGAATGTTGGGAAAAGATTAAGGGAGTCTGGAAAAATCTGGAAAAAGCAGAAACTGGACCTTCCAGTGTTGGCTTTCCTCTGCAACCCAGCATGACCAGTCATGATTGAGAACAACTGTCTTTTTTATGCTGCTGTCCCAACATGTTGCCTTATTCAGCATTATTTTACTGAGTTTGCAGGGTTCTTGTATTTGTTCGACTCAAGTTTCCTCCTCTGAACTACCACCTCCTCTTCTAATAAAACAGCAGCTTTAACATCTTCATGGGCTTTGTGAGACTTGTGAACCTTCTTTTCTGGGTGTAACCATGTCCTCTGTGTCCTCTGTGTCCCAGTCCTAACCCCCTGGATGGTATCCACATGCTGTACAACAAGGTGGGCTATAACTGCTTCATAGCAGCTGCTGTGTACGTGGTGTTTGGAGCTCTGTCCTTCTGCCAGATGAGGCTGAACCAGAAGAAGGTGAATTCACTGCCCACCTGACACAATCAGAAAAATGCCTGCTGACAGGAAGAGGAATGATTTGAGGATATCAGTTTTGAACAGAAGTGAAAATGGTGATGTCTTTGATAAGAAGCAGAAACAGTCAGCTGTTTTATTTATTGCCCCCAATAGAAATTATTTTTTCTCAATACCTCAGTAAAAAATATTAAACAATACATCTTCACTCACATACACCAAACATGACTTTCCAACCAATTCAAATAAAAACCACTAAAATAAAAATAAAGTCTGGACTATGGTATGCATAGTGACTATGATGTAGTTTCAATTCTCTGGGAATGAAGAAGTGGTGGGATTAAATAAGCTTTGGCTTCTTCCAAATCCTTTTTAACAAGAACATTTTTCCTATGTTGCTTTTCTTTTTGTCTCCATTTTAAAATAATCTCTCTTAAAAACAAAATTGGACCAAACATTTAAAGTCCATCATAAAGGAAATGGACACCAGGACAACTCAGAACTCTCCAGTTGATTAGTGTCAACCTGAATAAGTGGAGGGGAGATCTGGACCCAGATTTATCAGGAGAGGATTTGTCTGAGCTCAAACTCAGCCTGTTGCCATAGAAACCGTTAGTTTGATTTAAAAAAGTTTGGTGATAATAGATCATAGACAGGAATAAACTGTAAAGGAGATTCAGCGAAAGATAGAGAAGTTAATCTCTGAGGATATCTGAATGGACCTCCAGTTAACGGTTCTACAGTGTCTAAAAAAAGTATTCACCCCTTTGATGTTTTACCCTTTTACTGCTTTTGTAAATCAGTCATGTGCAACATAATTTTTTGTGACCAAAAAATGTCCAAATGCCCAAAATCCTCTTTAATGTCATATTGAAAAATAATTTTTATAAAGTAATAACAGTTAAATAAAAATATGTAACATAAAGTTAGTGATTACATAAATATTCACCCCCTTCAAGTCAGTATTTAGTAGAGACACGGAGTCTGTGTGGATAAATTGGTCTCAACAAGGCTGCAATTTTACTCCATTTGTCAGGTTGTGTGGGGGTGAACAGACTTATCAAGTCCAGCCACAAGTTATCTATGAGATCGAGGTTCTGGCTTTGACTTGGCCACTCTAGAACATCCACCTTGTTGTCTTCAAACATCCGCACAACATGATGGTGCCACCACCATGCTTCACAGTGGGGATGGTGTGTTTGTGGAGATGTCTGATGTTTGGTGTCCGCCAAAACTTAGCACCTTGTCTGATGGCCAAAACGCTCCATTTTGGTCTCATCAGACCAAAGGACCTTCTTCCAGTATACCATGAATTCTCCAACATGCCTTTTGAATGAGTTTTCCTCAGCAGTGGCTTTCTGGTGGCCTCTCTCACTGGTCTTCTTCTTGCACGGTCACTTAGTTTGGGAGGACACCTGGTCTTGGCAGATTTACACATGTGCCATATTCCTTCCTTTTCTTGATGATGGATTTAACTGAGCTCCAGGGTGTGTTCAGCATCTTTAGAAATGTTTTTGTGTCCATCCCCAGACAATAACGTTTTCTCTGATTTGATTTGAGTGTTCTTTATATTCATGTTCCACTGGTAAACCAGTGGATGGACTTTCCAAACAGAGGTGTCTTTACACTACAATCATTTGAGACTAATCACTCCATTCAGGTGATCTCATTTCCACTAACTGTGAGGCTACCAGCACCAACTGACTCAATCTCTCCTAAATTAGGTCAATCACTTTAAAGGGGGTGAATATTCAAGCATTGAACCTAATTTTATGTTACATATTGTTATTTAAAGGTCATTATTTTGTAGAAATCAGTTTTCAGTTTGACATTAAAGAGGATATATTTGTTTTTTTTTTTTGTTTTTTTATTTTTATTGTCACAAAAGCCAAATTATGTTGAGCATGATGGATTCACAAAAGCAATAAAAGGGTAAAACAGACAAAGGGGTGAATACTTTGTATAGACACTAAGTCTTTATGATAACAGACACAGTGAGGCATAAATGAACAGATGGTGATGAATGCAGACTAGAAAACCGATTCCCAACAACAAAAATCTTACGTGTACACGTCTATAAACACTGTACTATAACAGAGCTGAAAATGTACATTTATATGAAAGGATTTTAATATTTTAACACGTGAACCTATTCTTTATTTTCATTTTTATTTGATTTGAAATAAATTTGCTCTATACACACATACTTTAAAAACATTTTTTGTTGTCCATGCTAATAAAACCTGTTGAATTAAATTGAGTCGAATTTAATTGAATCTTAACATCATGTATCAGACTTGAAGTGGTGCCTTCATAAGTATTTTAGAGGATCAGGGACTGTCAGAGAAGGATCTAGAGAACTCTGAGTGATGCTTGATGAGAAGTCAGCTGTGTGGACTCTGAATCTGTCAAACCATTTGAGATGAAGATCAGTCATGTTTGAGATGTTTTACTTTTTTCTGTTTACTAATTCTGGATGGAGGAAAGACTCAAAAGCGAGTTTAAACTAAAGTTCTTCATTCTGTAATCAAATGTTGGAACATCAGATCAGACTGAGATCTGGTGATGATGATGATAGTGATGACGGTGATGATGATGATGATGGTCTCTGATCTGTTCTCTGCTACTCTTCAGGAGTATTTGGTACATTGAAGATCTTCCACCATGCTGACCTCAGAGGTTCCTCTGGGTTTAAAACCTCACCTGGAGATCGCTGGGAGCCGTCTCTGATCACACTTTCGGATCCGATCTCTCATCTTAACACGAAGTGATGCTGCACTTAATACCAGATTTCTGATTATTGTCTCTGTTGGGAATGTTTGAAATAATCTGTCTGTGGACACTGGTCCTGTCAGCAGTCAGTGATGGATGTGTTGTTATGTCACCATATTGATCATTAAAGTTCAGAAAAGTCAGTTTGGTTCTGTATTTGGAGTTCAAGTCAAAGACATGGATCAGGATCATCTGTTTAGGGAACAAAACGACTTCTTGTCGGAGGGGCAACAGAAAGTCAGGAGATCACAGGAAGTTTTTTTTTTTTAAATTCTTTTATTTTCAGTATTGACAAAGAGTACACTAAGTACATTATATAAGAAAAGTAAAGCATAAGTATAAGTAAAACAAACAGGAGGGTACATCTCAGAAATTTCATCATTTTCCATCAACAAACTGCTGCTGAGCTCAAGTCCAGCTGTCAGGTTTTCTGTTGGTCTGGGAGGCGGTCCAGAATTAAATCCAGGATATGTTTCTATATAGTGATGCTGTTTTCAATGCGGCTGGGCAGGAGGAAAAGGTACTGCAGGTCTACACCTGCATTCTGGTTCAGGATATGGTCCTCAATCTCCTTTAGCTTCTGTCTGAACCTGTCAATCACCTCCTGGGCCTCCCGCTCAGTGAAGTGCTCCTCTGGGTACTGGCCCAAAGGAATCTGGACAGAGAAAATGGTGAACAGCTGGGAATGGAAACACAAAACATTCCACTTTGGAAAAAAAAGGGGGGTGGGCATAATTGGATAATTTTGCAACTAAAGCAATGAGTAGCTTCTCATTTCTTAAACAACCATGTGGGAAGATAAATTCTGTGGTCGTGGAAAACATGTTAGTCTGTTTACGAAAGATCAGATTATTGGCATCAAGCAGATAAAACATCTAAGAAGATGTAAAACTACTAAAATGAAGTAAGAACTGTCCAACACATTGGAAGGATAGTGGGGAACCATCATCTTCCAGGAGGTCAGAAAAACATCTTGAATGATGACTTAATTATTTGGTCAACTTCGATGCCGGCCCGTCTTCGAATAGAGTTAAAGGGAGCTCAGCTCTCCTGACAAGCCCAAAAATTTGTTCACTTTCAGCTTCCATTTAACTTTGCATTAGGTTCCAGATGTGTGTGTGTGTTTTTTTTAATCATTTATTTAATTTAATTAAATAAATCCTTCAAATCACTCAGGTGACCGGTTCTGTTTCCTTCAGCACCTTGGACAGCAGCATTGTTTGTTTTGTGTTGTCCACACAACGACCACCTGATATGCTTCTTCTTGAAGTTGGTAAAGAACCCTCCATCCCTTTTTCTGATTAAATAAGCTGCATGTAATAGTAGCAGGAGTTTTTTTTTTGGTGCGCTGCATGTGTGTGCATGCCCTCCTCAGAAAGCCCCAGTGTAGCCCCTGCTCAGGGGTATGTTTAATAATGAACGTAAGAACATTTCCACACAAACAACGTAAAAGGAACTCAAGGGATTGGGAATAAACAGCTATGGGGCCTTAAGAAAACCACATATATGTGAGGGCAATCAGAAAAAGAGGATTCTAGGATGCTAGGGGTCATAAAGATGAACGAAGGTTAGAAAAAAGGTAGTCTGATGAGTCCAGATTTACCCTGTTCCTATGCGATGGGAGCATCAGGATAAGAAGAAAGGCAGATGAAGTGATGCAGCCATCATGCCTATTCTACAAGCCTGTGGGGGCAGTCTATAATCTGGGATTGCTGCACTTGGCCAGGTCTAGGTTCAGGTCTAGGTGCACAGGTCTGCACATATGTGACTCATACCGGAATTTTTAATGACATAAATTTGATTTTTAAAAATCCAACCCAGGTTCTAGATCGGATACATATCCAATCTGTGTCGAAGCGACTTCAGTCTGAACGGTCGTGTTTCATCCGACTTTGACATTAGAGAAGTGAGACAAACAGAACTATTCTGTACCAGTGGAAGAGGGAATACCAAATCATGACAGTATTGAATCATTTCATTCATCAATTGGGCATAATTTTTTTTGTTGGTTCCAACTGTCCAAGTACTTGTTACACAAACATATGACGCATCCATATTTACTTCCATAAAGACTGCGCACTGCGTGATGTCGTGCGTTCTTCTGCGCATGCGTGTCACTTACCGCCATGCACTGTGATGAAGGTTGCATTGAAATAATAATGTGAATGACCACACACACACACACACAAAATCAGATTTCGTAAAGAAATCGGTTCGAGCGTTAAGACCTGCAGTGTGAACATAGCCTTAGTTTACCAAACCTCATGTTCAGAAGCATCAGTCATTTTCTTTACTTCACGTGTCCAAAAGTCAACATTAAGTCACTGATTTAGGTTTAAAACAAAAAGATGATCCTACAGATGCCATCACTGGAAAACATGCATAGGATCAACTATGCACATTTTTTGGGGGAATGGAGAAAATTAAAGCATTTCTGGAAGGCTGTAAACAATTTGATTGTCAAAGTTGAGGAAACTGGGTTTGCTACGCATGTCAACACGCCATCTTTTTGGTACAGAAGACTCTGCATCCTACAAATATGAAGAGAATCAGCATAATACCCTATGCAGCAAAGAAATGTATCTTACTCAAATGGGATCAGCAGGGACCCTGATCATTTATTCGGTTTAAACAAATTTTGAATGAAACTTTTAGACTGGAACAACAATTGTTCATCTTTAAAGACAAGGGGGACGTCTTCTTGAGGATATGGCGACTGCTTATGGGCCTCTGACACTCTCCCGGTATGACAAGGCCGGCTTGGACTTCATAAAAGGGACCATGGACTAAGTTGATTGGCTGTTTTATTATTTTGTTTCACAAACAAAACTGACAGTATAGATGGACACACCTGCCCGTTGTTGGTAGCGGCGGGTTGAGCGGTGCTGGTGAAGATGGTCACGACCAGCATGTGTAAGAGCTCGTCTTTGTTTTTCTTTTACTTTTTGATTTTATTCTACTCTTGATCTTTGTTGTTTAAGAAATTTTGAAAAAGCAAATAAAAAGAAAATTGAAAATAAACTAAAGAATTGTACAAAGATGTTTTTATCATTCTTAATATTAATGTAATTACCATTGTTATGGTTGATTACTAAATAAAAAACATTAAATTAAAATTAGAAAAGGCCCTTTTCTGAAACACTCCTTAAATTCTCTGTCATATTCAGACGGAGGTCAGAAACCAAACAAACGGACTCACAGCGTCAGGCTGGGCTCGGCCCAGATGCCAGGTGATGGCCATCTGCACACAGGACTGGCTGACATCAGGAAGGGTGGCCATGATCATGTCCATGGTAACAGCATCCTTGTCTGAAGGTGGGGGGAGTCTCATGGTGCACGGGGTGTTGGGAACCCAGGCACACCAATCAAACTAAAAACAGGGAGAAGGACAGTGCTGAAAGTTCTTGTGTGAGGTGAAGCAGACGATGCAGTACCAGACTGACAGTGTAGACGGACACACCTGCCCGTTGTTGGTGGCGGCGTGCTGAGTGGTGCTGGTGAAGATGGTCACGGCCAGCAACGTGCACATCTCCTCCCTGCTGCTGAGCTTACTGGCCAGACCTGAAACAGGAAACAGCACAACAACAAAATGATCTACAATTACCTAAAATGAGCTAAAATGAGTCTAAAAGGATCTTTCCTGCTGCTCATTTATCACAGAAAAACATCATGTGTGACAGTTTTCAGTGGGAAAATTCCAGGATATTATGAACTGACCAAAACTGGGAAGCTCTGTAAAGCCTTCCAGGGATATGTCTTCGATCCAGGCCTGGAGCTCCGGGTCCTCCTGCACATCCTGGTCAGTCTGATAATACAGGTTCACCATGTCCGAGACATAACTAAAGGAAACAGTCCAGATCAGTCCAGTTCACACAGAACCACTGAATCTTTACAGAACTTCACCGGAAGGATCAAAACACTTTCAAATGTTATCCTTAGCATACCGGGACTTTTATCAGCTTTCCTCAGCAGTCAGTATACCCTCCTCTGACCTCACCACAGTTTACAGCTTGTATTTGGTTATTTAAAAGAAAAAAAGTTGCCTCAAAAGAAATATTTTGTTTTGATGCACAACGCTTGCTGTATGACGTCGCGTCGCACTAGCGAAGGGAAGGAGATCTGCTGGTGAGAAGGCTTCTGAAGCACCAAACCAATCAAGCAAAGAAGAAACCAAGACTTGCTGGAGCCTTTTTTAAGTAAGCTGGTGTCTTCATTCTAATGTAAATCCTCACCGCTGTCTTATTTCTTAGATGCACACTACTGTTTTAACGTGTAAGAACTCATTTTTAAAAATGGGACTTATACATTCCTGATTAATGAAATTTCCTCATATTCGTAGCTAATGTTTTCCTGCTTATTTTTGCTTTTTCTTTCAGCCATTGCCATCTCCTTTCCATCTATATATCCATCCCTGCTGTGTGATGGACGTGGACTCCGCTTGTTTTTGTTGCCCTCACGTTCAGGCCATTTTGAATTTCACACATTTCTGTATTACAATTCATATTATCTGATTATGATGATTTGACTTTCAACATGTTTAAGCTGACAGTGTGTGGCTGGTCAGCATTTGAGTTTTTGAAGATTATTTTCAGATAAAAGATAAGATATATTGCTAAAGCGGCTTAGGCCAGGCCTAATCCTAAGAAAAAGTATTTCACAGAGAAAAACTGTAATAGTAATATGGCGTAAAATAAGTCTGTTAATAAACTAAATAAGTCTAAATGGGACCCATCACTTCTTTTTTAAGGAACTTTTACTTTATGTATTTACTTTTCAGTTTTATTTTTAATGTCCATTGTAATGCCATGTGGCTTGAAGTTAATAAAAGTTTCTCCGTGGCACTTTGAATTTGGCAAATGTGTATTTGATTTAGAACTCGCTTTGTTAGTTTGTTCTTTGTCATTTCTATGCAATAAAACTATTGATCTATAGATCGATTTATAGATCAACATATAAGTATCACCCATGTTTTTGTCCCACATTTGTACAATATGACAAACTGACAGCAGGTCATTAAGGGAGTACCACCACTTATTTCGTTCCACTTAAAGCACTGATCCGATCCCAACACCATGATCATTCTCAACTGTTTATACCAGAGATGAGGACATCTACTCTGTTTAAAATGCTTAAGTTTCATTATAATTCAGATCCATCCATCAATTTGTCCATTGTGGAAACTGTGTAGTAAAGGCCCAATTTATTCCCACCCCACCAATTATTGACTGTCTTCAGCTCATGGGTCAAACATTCAACTTGAATTAACATGAAATAATTCGGTATAATGGACTGATGGACTGTCCAGGCTTTACCTGCCTCTCGCCTGCTAGCTGCTGGGTTAGGCTGCATCCTCCCCCAAGACCCTGAACTGGACTCAGAAGTACAGAAAATGAATGAATTCATTCATTCATTCATTCATTCGTTATAATCTGCAGGGTTTTTTGTGCTCACCCACTTATAACTTCAATAGTTATAAGATCCTTTGCACAGAATTTTTATTTTCTGTATAACATGATATTACTTTAATTTTTTATCATTATTATTATTTTATTTTTTATTTTTTTGCTTTTTAATTTTTTTTGTTTTTATCTTTCCCTGTAATCACATCAACGGGCCATCTACTTATTCTAACTGTACGATGCTATCATGTCAATATGGAGCAAAAATTTTGAGGAATGTTTCCAGCACCTCGTTGAAGCAAGCAATAAGGCAGTTCTGAAGGAAAAAGGGGGTTCAGCCCAGTACTAAAAGGTGGACCTGATGAAGCGGATGGTGGATTTAAATCAGGTCTGATGTAAATGCCTTTATTAATTCCACCAGCCACATGCTGAACATCATTTCTTTAAATGTGGGATGGTAAATGAAAATCATGCCGGCTACCTGTAAATGGCTTCCCACAGCATCAGACTGTGTTCCCTGTAGAAGTAGTTTGGAAGCTGGGAAACTCCTCTGTCACTGAAGTCACAGAGAGGCTGGAGGGAGCGGTAGGTCAATAACTTGTATTCCCGCTGAGCCAGAACCAGCAGGCCTTCACCACCAGTTGACACGACCTACACACAACCATGACCATTTACACACCGAGGATGAGTCGTAGAGAACAGACATGTTTACATTCTACAGCTTGACACGATCATAAAACAGTAAATGAAGTTTGACATCTTAGGGTGACAAAAATCATCTGATCCTTTACAAACTTTTAAAATGCATCACAACAAAAATGCATGACATATACACAAAAGTCAGAATCTGATAAAATCTGGTTTCTCTTCATGATCCAGCAGCTTCTAGAAGCCCCTCCAGCGGCAGGATGTTGCAGTAATGGTTTCTGGATGATATTATCAGGCTCTCTCATGGTTTTGCTCCACTCTTCTTTTCACTGTTGAAGTCTGAGTTTGACTGGACCATAGTGAGACCTCCTCTTCCTCCTCCTATAGCCTCTCTGTCTCCTGAAGTCGGGTGAAGAAGCAATTGAAGAGACTGAACCAGAATGGGCTGCAGGTCCAGATGGTGTCAGACTTTGACTGGACCATGTCAACACATTGATTGAGTTGGTTCTGCTGGAGGTTTTCTT
>JBAFTB010000006.1:25026096-25043391 GCA_037177355.1 Melanotaenia trifasciata
TCGGTATCGGCCTTTAGGAGCTGAAAGTTATCGGTTATCGGTATCGGTCTCAAAAAAAAGTTATCGTGCATCCCTAATATATATATATATATATGTGCGCCGATGATCAATGTTTTAGTTGTTTTTAATCTGGATAATAGTCCATGCCTGCTAACTGAAAGTCACAATTTTCTCCAAAAGAGAAGTTAAGTAGCCTATAGCTTTTTCACCTGTCCAGTAAAGAACTGCACATTTCTTTAGTGCAGGACTGTCCAAAGTCGCTCCTTCAGGGCCTCTGAACTGCAGGCTTTGAAGGGTCAATATGCTTGGGCAGAACTTGGCAACAAGCTCTTGATTAAAGTCATTTCCTCGGGGCATCTGCTCCTCTGGCTGCACCGGGGCATCAAAAGGCTCCATTAGTCAGAGCAATATTGTGCAAGACTGCACAGGACAGAATTATGTTGCAGATTTTCTCCAGAGAGTACAGCAGTGTCCCCCCGCTGGACCGAGACACATCCACCTGCCCTTCAGCAATCCGAAGCAGTGATCCACGGCGCATGTGTGCGTGCACTGTTGAACCTGCGCTCCTGCTCTGTGGCAGGGTTTGTTTAAACCTCACTTTGAGGTTTATTTAATAATAATTTTCAGCATCTGTTGTGCTGCGACACTAATCTACACTGAATCGAACTTGCGTACACAATCTCAGCCCTGTCAGAAGATTTGATCCTATCCTACACACGTCTAAATTATAAATGCCAAACTTTACGTGGAAATGGTTGTGCACACAGATTTCTGTTGTACATTCATTTGATAAATTAGGGCCAATGTCCCTATAAGAAAAAATAGCAAGGCTGTTGTAACTTTGGCTTTATGAAAGCACAGGACTCAGCCATAATACATTAGTTATAGTGAGAATCTCACTTATGAAAGCATAAAACCAAGCATGGTTTCAGAACGGGGTGGGGCAGGGGGTCCATGGCTTTTTAGTATTTGCACTAAAAACTCAAGATCAAGGAAAATAGGTTGAGAACCACAGATCTACTCCATTAAGATTCAGATAATCTCAATATATGTGGGACAAGGATGAAGGACAGAATATGGCATGGGCAGCTTCCACATCTGTAAAGGCTCCTCCATCAACGCTGAAAAGTGCATGAAGATTTTACAGCAACAGCTGTTTCCACCCAGAAAGGGAAGGCCTTGCAGAGGCTTAGACAATGCTAAACCACATACTGCATCAATCACAACAGCATGGCTTCACAGGAGAAGATCCCAGGTGCTGAACTGGCCTGCCTGCACTTTAGACTTTTCACCAACAGAAAACATTTGAAGAATCATGAAATCAAAATTCCAGCAACGAAGGTCCAGCAGCTTGAATTCTGCATCAGACCTGAATGGGATACATTCCTGTCTTAAAACTCCAGCAACTGGTCTCCTCAATAGCTAGAAAAGAGGGGATGCTACACAATTATAAACACCACCCTGGAACTACTTCTTACAGAGGTGTTGCTGCCATCAGGTTCCAAATTAGCTATTATTTTCCATGAAATGGTAAAATGTCTCAGTTTCAACATCTGTTTGTTTACCTCTCAGGTCTGAGGGATACTCCATCGGTGTCATCCACTCGTACTCACACATCCGTTTGCTTCCTGAGGGGATGAGACTGAAGATGTCCTCTGCAGCGGCCTCGGTGTCTCCGTGAGCAGGCCCGGAGCCCACCACCCCGCTGTCCGACCAGAGGCTGAGGGAAGGCGGCTCCGGCTCGTGAGGAGCGTCCTTCTCACCGCTAGCATGGCTCATCTGGTCTCCGTCCGCTTCGGCACAGCCTCTGGAGTTCTTGTCTTTCATCAGATAGTCACATATAGCATCGATATTCTCTTTCTTCACCGCGGGGAAGGCGGGTTTGGCTCTGCGGGGATCCGCGTTGTTGTGTTTGGAGCCGGAGCTGAAGTCGTGTTTCTTGAATCCGGACTCTGCAGACGGCTCCGCTGACGTTAAACCGGGGAAAGGGTCCTTCTGAACCGTTTCTAGCCTAGCCTTTAACACGTCAATCTCCTCGGTTTTCTCGCGCAGCTCCATCTTCAGGACGCGGATCCTGATGCTGACCATCTTGCGGATCTCGGACAGCGCCGTTTCCAGAACCACGCTTATGTTCCTGCTCAGGTGCTCCGTGATGTCGCTGACCGAGCACAGGAGCTCCTCGTCGCTTTCCAGCTCCAGGAAATCATCGTCAGCTCGACCTGCCGAAGCGGGAACATCCATGAAAGCGCCGTGGAGCTCAGAAGACAGCCTGGTTTCCGCAAAGCTGCGGTTTCTTTTGCGACTCATAGATTCCGTTCAGTAGCGGTGCGGCTTCCCGGAGAGTTTGTCTTACACACTGAAAGCTAATCAGTGAGCTAATGTTTGGATGCTGATGAGAAAACCGGAAGAGCACCTCTGTTCCGGATATGACATCACATGTCACAGCACGACCACGACAGGAGTGCCAGTGGAAAAAAAAGCTGGAAAAGAAAAAAGTAAAAGATTGAGGAAATAAATAGTAAGAATAAACTATAGGCCTACATAAATGAGAAGTTATGAATCGTCCCTAGGGGACACAAGAATTTTTTTCTTTTGCATTCCCTCGCAATAAATTTTGCAAAACCGCGATGATCTGAGAAGGTGCTCAACATATTAAAGGTGTTTTGCTCTGTTTCTTTAGGTGTTTCTGGCTACATCTGTCCCTCTCAGCGTCAAGTCAACATAATGCACATACACCTAACAGTGACATTTCAAGGCAAATTTATTTGTATTACACATTTCATGTACAGGACAATTCAAAGTGCTTTACATAAAACATTAAAAGCATTACAGCAGCAGGGCTGCAGGAGCATGCTCCTGGCCTGTCTTGCCCTGCGGGGCATCCTGGGGAATGGGGGTGCCAGCAGTTCACCTTCTGGAAGGAAGTTCACTTCCCTCTGGACTTATATTCTCAGCCCCCTCTCCCTCCCTGCTTTCTCTCACACACATGTGGGGTCTTGAGAGGCGTGCTGGGTGGAGCAGAGAGGGGCATAAGTGGCCTCCTTAGCTGCCCCCTGTGGCAACTTGCCTCTCAGTTTTAATTACACTTAGACATCAAAACACAAGAAACACATTACATTACATTACGATCATTAAGCTGACGCTTTTATCCAAAGCAACTTTGGAGTGGTTATTTGGCAGTAGCTTGCCAAAGGACCCAACTGGAAGGTGTTATTATTTGTCCCCTGGGGGAAACACAACACACAAACAACTTCTGGGGGGGTGGGCCATGTAGTGCGTGGTGGACGGGGCTGCTCGTGTGGCCTCGCTTCCAGCACGGTGTGGTTACTGCTCCTCAATTTAAATAGCAAACAACACACAGACAGTCATGAGCGCTTAGGGTGAGGGCAATGGGGTCCTCCCACACCCCTGTTTCTTGGGACCCACAGGGGCGGACAGAGGGAGGTGGTTGCCAAAAGGGGCCGGGATCCAGGCTCGCTGTGCTGATGGTGTTACTGGTGGTTTAAATCGTTTTTGCTGTTGTGGTGGAAAAGACTTTCACCCTTTTCCTCCAAATTGCACCCAATCTCAGGCGGCTTTATAGCTGGCTTGGTGTTTGCTCTTTAGTGTGTGGCTTCTTCCCTTCTGGGGGTTGGTTGGCAGTGGATGTGGCTGGTCTTGCCAGGAGATTTTGACTGCGGCTCCACCTGTGGTCAGCAATGGTTTCCTGTCTTTTGGGTGACAGCTGCTTAACTTTGTCTGCAGTGTGGCAGTTTGCCAGCCGTGGTTGGGGCAGCTTGTATTGTCTCTGCCTTGTTAGGTGGACTCTCCCTTCCCCTCTTAGCTGCTGCAGCATTGGGCCAGGTTGCCTTGTCCCTGTGTCTAGGAGTCGTTGTTTGGCTGCGTTTCCCTTCCTCCTTCAGGCAGGAGAGGCTTCATTCACGGGTAGGACATCTGACCCAGAGTTTTATATGGTTTTAATATGTAACTCATGTAAGTTTTGTAGACTTATAGGTTAACTGGGCACTGTGAGCCAGATCCTGCTCCGGCATCCTGGAATGCTCTGCTGTCTTGTCGGTTTATTTCTATTAAGCACCTGCTGTTTGGACCCATTCTCTCTGCTGGACTCTGCCTGGCTGAATCAAGTACATGGTTGGGCTCCTGCTGGATCATCCCTGCAACAACCTGTAAATTAGAGCAAATCGTAAAAGGTTGCTTTTATAAATACTGCCTGCCACCCTACTCACTACCCTTAGAGGTAAAAGCAGACAACAAACCAGGGGTTCAAAAGGCAGCCACCAACAGCAATTACAGGGAGCAGAGGGAAAAAAGAGGTCAGCAGGTCTCATATGCTGCTGCTCTGATTAAGGGGAGGACCCAGTTCTTGAGCTACATGCAGGAAGTCGTGTGCTCACCACTACACTAGGAAAGAGACGGAGACAGACGTTACTGAGAGTGCTTTGGCGCTCTAGAGGGAGAAAATGTGGAGCATTGTCACTGGTTTTTGGGGAAGTGATTGACGTTTGCCCTCTGCTGGTTTACGTTTTTTGTGTTGATGTTAAAACAACAGAAGTTCCCTGCAATCGTAAAACTAAGGCTTCCTGTTTCGTTTTTGTGCATTAATTAATATGGTTATGAAATAAGTCGTGAAGTAAGTAGTAAATGTTGCAATAAATATCTGCATGTATTCAGCTTGAAGTAATAAGTTCCTGAGATCAGCTCAGTTCCACAAGCATGGATTCAGTCAGGCGAGATTACCGGCAGCATAGATCATTATTTATACCAGGTGTATAAAACAGCCACGGTGAGCTTTTAAAGAAAAATGTTTAATGGATATGATGAAGAATAACATCAATAAGTCTAATTTATTTGGACTGATGGTTAACTGAATAATTGTGTGTAAGTGACCGCACGTCACTGGTCTCATCACATTGTTGTAATCATCTATGCTGCTGGAAGTGGTTGATGCCTGACACATGTTCCTTTCTTCATGGTATTGGTGAACCATCTTCTTATGTCTGTTGTCAAGAGGTATCAGTCTGCTACTTCATTAAAGCTTTGTGCCAAAAACTGCAATAACCTACGGAACATAATGAGGCCTTTCGGTTATCTTGAGATCTGGTGATTATATACGCACATAGATTTAATATAGAGACAAACACAACTTTCTAATACCTCGAGATATAAGTCTTCTCAGTGCCGAAAGAGCACAAACAGGAACGGATTCTAGTTAGGATGATTTAGTACCACTAAAAAATAGCTGTTAAAAAATTAAAATGATATTCAAAAGTGTCCAAATTAAAATAAAAAGGTTAGTTCCTGGAGAGGAGGGTCTGATTTGTGAATAAGCAGACCTTGTTTACTGGGACCCACCCATAGCGCCAGGTCTGCAGAACAATGACACTGATTACAAAACTGATTGTATTTGACTGACAGATGTCCTTTTCTCCTTCAATATTTGTTCCAACTTTTGACTGGTGGCCGTCCGCCGCCGAACAGTCTGTAGCCTAAGTACCGAATTCATTAATCACTCAGCAGTTTAACAAATGGACCTCTTGCCAGCTACTGCACAAGTTTTAACTTATTACACTATTAAAAGCTATTTTTTTTACAAACATGAAATCATTTTTACACACACTAAGTTTGATGTATGTGTTTGCCAATAACTAAGAGAATTCAGGTGCTGAAGGAACACAGTTTGTTTTTTATTTATTTTCATCTCCTTTGTGATATTTTTTTTTCCTCTGAAGTAAATATGGTCATTATATTATATTATTTCTCTGGGTTCTGGTTCTGATCCATTTGTCTTGTAGACCAGAACCCAGCAGGTCCATTTAATGAAAGAAAAATCAGGTGTTTACTCACCTGACTGCTGCTGTGTGGAACATAAAGATAACATTTTCAGGTGTGTGACAACCTTTGAAGCATCATGTATCTTGTGACTGCTGTTTGGGGTCATGAATTCCTTTGTGTTGGTCTGGTTTCAGATCAGCTGAAATTCAGAGCCAACAGAGGAACAGGGAAGAGGAAAGGGAATGCTGAGTCTGTTCCTGCCATGTTTGAGGGAAAACTCTGGTTACACAGATCTAAACCCAGCTGTGTTAGCTTCATTCTTCATGTAAAACAGCCAGTAAAAGATGGTACGTGTCTCTTGTCCCCTTCACCTCCCCTCGGCTGATTTGGTAACAGGAGGTTTATTTGCTCAGTGAATGATAATTAACCTGAACGCGTTTGGAGGCAAAATTTTTTATACCAGAACTTTTTATGACTTTATGTTTATGTGAGCAGATAAAAGTAATGCTGCATCGTCAGAAATAAAACACATTTAGTGTAGTTACCTTCAGGTGTCAGGATACAGAGCAGGAAAAGTTAGAGTCAAGTTAAATAGAGGACAACAGGAAATCAGTCACACTGAACTTCAAAGTAAATGCTGTGTTGTTAAAACCAGCTACAGGTCAGAGATAGAGACAGAGAGCATCATGGGAAAATTATATGATTTAAATAAAAAGAAGTCCTTTGAGACAATTTCCATGATGATATATAAACAGAAAGGAGCTGCACAGACTCCACAGTCAGAAAGATAAACTCACATCAGATACTTGTTTTGGTTTGTTAAATAATCTAAGAAAAGTAATATTTAAACCAGCTATAAATTCATAATTTATCTGTCATTTACACAAAAGGGAAATTCTGGTTCAATTAGAAATGATTTATTTTATCTATTGATTGATTTTTAAACTCAGTTCAGCACCAATAAAGAGCTGTGCAAAAAGCGGAGTCCTAGAAGGGACACAACCCACCCCTACAATCTGACGCCTTTTAAAAGTAGAATGGGAGACAGGACTATCAGTTATCAGACCCCTCTCTGTAGAACCAGCTCCCAGTTTGGCTTCATGAAGCAGACACCCTCTCTCCCTTTCAGATCAGTCTTCAAGCTTTCCATTTATGCTCCCTTATGTACATAATAAGTACGTCCATTTCAAGCGTTGTCATACGTCGCCGCCCTTCATACTTCCATGTGCCTTTTGGGCTGTGCTGAGTTCAGAGTTCACTCCCGTATTCTAACGTCAATTTCGGACACCGGTTGGTGGTAATGCACCACCATAAAGTTGTTTACAACCACCCAACACATCCACACAGCCTCTCTTTAAAAGCTGCCGTCGTCTCTAAAGTTTTTGTCCTCATCATCATCTTCTTCCTTCTGTTCGTCTTCTTCTTCTCTGGTTTGCACCTTTCACTGGTTGCATGTCAGCTATACTGCTCAACGCTGACCCCGAGGTGTCCAGTGGTATTGCTCCGTTTGCTACATTAAGCGATGAATCAGCAAGGCCACTGAAAATGCATCAATTACATGGGTAAGCGACGCAGGTGATGGACAAACCTGTCCATCCGTCTGCGTATCCAGCTTCTGTGTCAAGCATAAATGGGCCTTTAGTGACCCTAATCCATCCCTTTAGTTTTGCTGCTATAGGCAGAGGCTACTGGGGATGTCCCACGATGCACTAGGCTACTCTATGCTTTCTTTACTCTCCATGTAGAAATATCTGACATTTTTGTTTTCGTTATTTTGTATTTCTCTTCATCTCTCTCAGTAGGTAGAGTTAAGCTGCTTACCCATCTTACCTGTCCTCTCCACCCCCAACCGGTCCAGGCAGATGTCATTGATCATCAGTAACAAAATTATTTGTAAATATCAATGTTTGCAGTAAAATACATTTTAAGTTTGTGAATGTTAGATTACATCAGATTACAGCTTTAGTTTAACAAGTTAAATATTTCCTAAATCTAGACATTTTTTTCGTGATCAAATATTTTATTCATATTTTCTTCATAACAAAAAACAATGGCATTAATAATTATAACATAAATATAACATAAATTGTAAACCCCCAACCCCACCCTACCTAACCTACCCCTCTAGATATTTTTTAAGCATTTCTAGCATATATCAGCCTTCTCTCTGCCTAGCCCCCCTTCAGATATTTTCTAGATTCGCCCCTGTCTCCGACCTGCGCACGACATGTATTTTGAAGGGACGGACGCCGTATTAACCGCTGGGTCATATAGTTTTGTTGCTCTGATCGGAGACGTATCTGAGAGTCAGCGAAGCCACAACTGGAAATGTCGCTCAGGTTTTCCCGGGACTCTGGCTGCGTCTCATACCGAAGACAGACGTCTGCGGACGACCAGCAGCAGCGGCGGCATGTGCCGGAGAAACCCCGCCGACAGAGAAGCTCCGGTAACACCGTCACATCACACACACACACACCCACACAAACACACACGCACGCACGCACACGCACACACACACACAGTGGGTTAGAGATGATTCGTCTGATGATTAAAAATTTCTTTAAAAAAATCTGATTATGTTTTTATTTCTTTTGCCAAAGTTATTATAATCCACATATGCCACGTTTACAACCCCAGTTTCTCAAAAAGTTTTGACTGCGTAAAATGTAAATAAAAACAGAATTATGTGATTTCCAACCCTCATCAACTCACATTTTATTTCCAATAGAACATCAACAACATATCAGATGTTGAAACTGAAAGTTTACCATTTCATGGAAAGTTGTAGTTTATTTTGAATCCGATGGCAGCAACACTACAAAAAAAGTTCCAGGGTGACTTTATTTTAACCGTTGTGTAGCATTCCCTCATCTTTTAACTGTCTGTAAACATCTAAGAAGTGAGGAAACCTGTTGCTGGAGTTTTAGGAGAGGAATGTTGTCCCATTCTGGTCTGATACAGGATTTTAGCTGCACTACAGTCCTGGATTGCTGGGTTTTTGATTTCATGATGCTCCAAATGTCTTTTATTGATGAAAGGACTGCAGGCAGGCCAGTTCAGCACCCAGACTCTTATGTGAAGCCATGCTGCTGTGATGGATGCAGGATGTGGTTCAGCATTGTCTTACTGAAAACTGCAAGGCCTTCCCTGAAAGAGACGTTATCTGGGTGGAGCAGATGTTGCTCTAAAACCTCCATGTACTTTTCAGCATTGATGGAGCTTCACAGATGTGGAAGCTGCCCACGCCATAGTCTCTAATGCAGCCGCATACCATCAGAGATGCAGGATTTCTAACTGTGATGAGCTGGATGCTCCCTCTCCTCGTTAGGGCTGGGATATACTTAATAACTGAGAGACAGTCTTCAACACCACCCGTCATTGTAGTTACCTCGGACTTGTTGTGTACATGGTCTTGTTTGCTTGAGCACCACTAGCGTACAAGTCGATAGCAACTTGCGCATGTGACACCTTACCTTATGTCAACGTGAGCGGCCTACATGCCAAACACATGCTATAATGCGTGGCGGCCATTATACATACGTGGACACGCTGCTAACAGCAAGTGTATCCCAGTCTGCAGGACACGGCTTCCATGGTTTCCAGAAAGAATTTCACATTTTCATCCATCTGCCCAAAGGACAGTTTTTCACTTTGCTTCTGACTATTTTAAATGAGCTTTGCTCCAGAGAAGATGGCGGTGTGTCTGGATCCTGTGGCTTCTTCTTTGCATGTTAGATCTTTAACCTACATTTGTGTATTTCAGGGTGAACTGTGTTCACAGGGAGTAATTTCTGGAAGTCTTCCTGAGTCCATTCCTGATTTCTTGTAAAGAATCATTTCTGGTTTTAATCAATGCTGCCTGAGGGCTTGCGAAAATGGCTTCTCGTGCATGTGTAGATGGTGTTCTCTTTGTTTTTTGTTGTTTTTTTTTTGTTTTGTTTTTTTATAGTTATTTTTTAATTTATTTTTTATTTAGAGTGGAAATATTAGCTTTTTCTGAACTAAACATAGAAGTAAAGCATTTTTTTTTATCTTTCTAGGTGTTGTTTTGTACATAAATTTTACAATGTTCCTTAACTCTTTTAACAGTGTACGGCTTCTCCAGAGATGCTTCAAGTTTAAAGAAACCTTTGTCAGGATGTGAAGAAAACTTCCCAACAGGTGACTTCTTACTTTTAGTTTCTCTTCCAGTGCACTAAGTTCAGAGATGATGTAAAGGTTCAGTTTTCAGGGACTGTTTGATGCCTCAGCTTACTTACAGCAGCTTCAGTCAGAAAATAATCACACGCTTTACACAACTCTGCTGTAATCAACTCTGCTGTAATCAGTCAATGGCAATAAAACTAAGAGGGCTGCTGATTTTTTTTCAAGTGATTACATCCTAATATGACCTACCACAGAAAGATGAGGCACAGCTGCCAGGTCAACGGAAATTATGCAGTTGTAATGGGTGTGTGTGTGTGTGTGTGTTTGTATGTATATATATATATATATATATATATATATATTCATTCTTGAGAATTGGGACAAAAGAATCAAAAATGGCCACTTTCTCCTTTAGAGTTCTATATATACATGGACAGAAAAGTCTTTTTTTTTTTTTTACCTTTATCCCATTAGAACCTGATTTGTGTCAACTCCGTCAGACACACTTGGAAGTAACCCATTTAAATTTTGTGTGTTGTAATGGAGTTTTTTTAAATTCTGATATATCGTAAAATACAATATGCAAAATTATATTCTTATCTCACAGCCTTCTGGAAAGTCAAGTTTTCAAATATTTTCATTTCTAAATTCTGATTTAAATTTTTATGTTAAAAAGTTCATGGATAACAAAGACATAAAAACATGTAGATTAGAAGTTCCTTTGTTATATAAACAACACAAACTCAAGAAAAAGTAAAAACATTTAAAAAAAAATGAAAACATACATCCGACTCCTGAAAAACAGCTGACAGAGTTGACAAAACAACTGATGGAATTGACGAGAAGTGTGTTTTTCTGATTCTGATTTTAAACAAAAAAGTAACTAAATGCTTCTGTTTAAACTGCATATAATAAAATATAATGACCTCCTCCCTGAGTCGCCACCTCAGCGTGGTGGAGGAGTTTGCGTGTCCTGATGATCCTAGTGGCTATGTTGTCGGGGGCTTTATGCCCCTGGTAGGGTCAACTATGGCAAAAAGGTGTTTAGGGAAGGAAACAGATGAAGCACGGCTCAAAGCACCCCTATGATGGCAAAAAATTATGGACCCAGGTTTTTCTTGCCTAGATGTGGGTCACCGAGACCCCCCTCTGGAGCCAAGCCTTGAGGTGAGGCATGGAGGCAAGCGCTTGGTGGCCGGGCCTTTGCCCATGGGGCCCAGTCTGGCTCAGCTTGAAAGGTTGACATGGGTCGCCCCTCCTGTGGGCTTACCACCTACAGCATAGGGGTCGGGCGTAGTGTGAGCTGGGCAGTGGCCAGAGGCGGGGACCCTGGCGGTCAGATTCTCGTCTGCAGAAGCTAGCTTTAAGGATGTAGAATATCAGCTCTCTTGCGGGGAAGGAGGCTGAGCTGGTGTGCAAGGTTTTGGCTAGCTATAGTTGGACTCACCTCGATGCACAGCCTGGGCTCTGGAACCACTGTCCTCAAGAAGGGTTGGACCCTCTTCCACTCTTGAGTTGCTCCGGGTGAGAGGCGTCGAGCAGGTGTGGGCATGCTCATTGCCCCCAACTTGGCGCCTGTACGTTGGGGTTTACCCCGATGGACGAAAGGGTAACCTCCCTCCACCTTCAGGTGGGGGGACGGGTCCTGACTGTTGTTTGTGCTTATGCACCAAACAGCAGTTCAGAGTACCCACCCTTTTTGGAGTCCTTGGATGGAGTGTTGGAGAACACTCCTTCCGGGGACTCCCTCATTCTGCTGTGGGACCATCCAGTGGCTCAGAATGGGAAAGCAGTGCTCCATCAACACCGTGTACAGTGGAGATGGGATGGAGGCTGCTGACCTCGACTCGGGATGTTGTGAGGCGGTGGAGGGAATACTTCGAAGACCTTCTCAATCCCTCCAGCACGTTTTCCGATCAATAAGCAGAGTCTGGGGACCCTGGTGTTGGCTCTCCCATCTCTGGGGTTGAGGTTGCTCAGGTGGTTAAAAAACTTCTCAGTGGCAGGGCCCCGGGGGGGTGAGGTCCGCCCAGAGTTCCTTAACGCTCTGGCTGACACGCCTCTGCAGCATTGCGTGAACATTGGAGACAGTTCCCCTAGACTGGCAGACTGGGGTGGTCGTCCTCCTTTTTAAAAAGAGGGTCCGGAGGGTTTGCTCCAACTACAGGGGGATCACACTTCTCAGCCTCCCTGGTAAGGTCTATTTGGGGGTGCTGAAGAGGAGGGTCCTTGCTATAATCCATCCAGCCATCCATCCATCCATCCATTTCCTATACCCCTTAGTCCAGTTGAGGGTTGCAAAAAGGCTGGAACCAATCCCAGCAGTTATCCACTCTCAGTAAAAAACCCCACAGAAACAGCTGTTAAATGTTCCTGCTTCTGTCTCCAAGGTCAGGAGGCTGAGGCAAGGTGATTATTCCTGGGTTAAGAAGCACTTAGCTTCCGGGTAAACTGCCTTCACTTTACCCAGCAGACACGAAACTCCGCTGTAACTAGAATAGCTGTGTGGTGTTTATTGCTAAAGCTTGTAGCAAAACATTCGCCACTCAGCGGGCAGTTTCCTACAGCTCCAACATCCCCCAACTCCCCCCCTCTCCTCTCCTCTCCCTTCCCTCCCTTACCTTCACTGAATTAACCAACCTCAAAAGAAGTTCACTCCAATGGAAATTATTTCGCTTGCCAAATATAGCCAAAAGTATACAGTATATTAGTGGCCAGAAAGGCCCAGAACAGGTGGAAATGATCAGCTTCTTGAGATCCATAGTTTCTCCAACAGCCTTGTGATGGAGTATGATGGGATTTCTGGACAGATGTAATAAAGTATCTAACAAGGCCCTTGGAGCCAAAGGTCCTCAATTAATTTTAGCATGATATTTTCCATTGAAATGAGCAAGCTCTGACCAAAATTCTTCTGATATTTGGCTGTGAGTGGCCTTTTCCCATTTTTTTTTTTGTTTTTTTTTTTTTGATACTTGGTAGGGGAAGCAATAAAAATACAATGAAGTTCTTATAAAATGGATTATTTGCTGCAAGATGGATACTTCATATTCCAAAACCCTTCTCTCTTTTTTTAAATACTTAAACAATAAATTTGCTCAAGATCAATTACATAAAATACAAAACTTAAATATAAAATAACCTCTTCCATGAAAATGAAATGCCTCGACTGTTCTTGTATCTGTTCGGAACATGCTTTTTTTTTTTTTTTTTCTAGCAGAGCAGCTTGCTAATCGTTTACCTGCGTTGATTATTTGTTATTTGACTAAAACAATGGTGACATGACTAAAATCCAGAGTTTCCTTCAGAAATATGAGCTAATATGGGGAGCAATGAGCACTAATTTATTAAGTGAGACTAAGGGAAAGCAGGCACTGCATGGCATTTGTTGATTAATGTAGCTTTTGTTTACTAAATGCTAAATTAGCGTGTGAAATCAGCGCTAGCATTGCAAAGCATAGCAACTTACTGTGTGTGAATCATCTTTGCTCCTCATCATGATGTTTTCTGGCGCTACGTTCTCCGTCCTTCATAGACTGTATAAAAGAACATTTTAATAACAAAAACCGGCACAGAGGTGCATTTTCCTTGCTAATAAAAACAGTCCAACAATGAAATTATAGTAGTTTAAATTTAGCGGAAAAATACAATCCCGTAGAACAGTGGTTTCTGACCTATTTTCCTTGGGGATCCCCTTCATGCAAATACTAAAAAGCCATTAACCACCTGCCTTGGTTTTATGCTTTCAAAAGTGAGATTCTCACCATGAATAATGTATTCTGGCTGAGTCCTTCGATAAAGCCAAAGTTAAATTAACAACATATAGCCTTACTTCTTTTTCTTAAAATAGGAACAATGGCCCTCATTTATCTAACGAACATGGAAATGAGCGCACATCTAATTGCAGGAATGATCTTACAAATGGATCCACGTGTCATTTATATTTCGTATCTGACCAGTCCCAACGTAGGAATGATCAGGCCTTGATAAATGGGGCGGCTGATGAACATGTTACGCCCTTAATTATTCGTGGTTCAGAGGCTTTGCACAGTGAGATCAAACCATGGAGAGGAGACATTCTGCCAAAAAAGAAACCTTTCTGAGGTCAAGATCAAACGCCTCACTTATGAGGTGGAAAAGATTAAAGAAGTGCTGTTTGGCAGTCTAAAACCCAGAGTCAACGGCGTGCACACAAATGCTAAATGGAAGAGGATCACGGAGGCAGTTAATAGCCTCACCGTTGTTAAACAGACTCCAGCTGAGGTATGAATAAAATTCTCAATAAGTAGCATATATGTGCCCATGATTAATGTTTTCTTCATTTTCATTCATTTTTAATTTGGATAATAGGCTATGTTTGGTAACTGAAAGTCACAATTCTTTACTTTGTGCACGTGAAAATATAAACGACACGCTAAGAGATCAATGAAAACATAAAAAAAACAGTGAATAAAACTTTTTTAAACTGCTAAATTTCTGTTTACTTGCATTAGCTAAGCATGATTGTGTTCAAGGTTCTGTTACATGAAGCCACTTTTATAGCCTCCAAAAGAGAAAAATAAGTAGCCTATAGCATTTTCACCTGTCCAGTAAAGAACACATTTTAGTGCACAGCATGGGAAACATTAGCCTACTGATTAAATAGTTATACAGCTTTAAGGTATAGACCAAGTCCAGAATGTGATGGCTGTTTATAATGACTGTTAAAGTCTCATTTACTCAATACAGTTTACAAATTACTTAGAATTATGAATTTCTTGTGAGAAGCTGCTGTTTATCTCTGGCCTGACTCACCTGAGCAGTTCAGTGAAAGTCATGTGAGGAAACATCTTCTGGTTTAAACTTTGAACCTATCAGAAGTCACTTATTAAGCCTCGAGTCTGAGCGTCTGAGTTTGTTGGACATCAGCAGGATTTCAATCAGCAGCGGTGGACCAGAGGCAGAAAGGATGGTTATTTACACATTATTTCACATTCCAGCTATTAAACTGATCAAATCACAATTTCTTAATGTTACAAAAAACATAACAGAAAATATTTCACACACAGCTCTTAGGTTAATGGAAAAGCAGGTGAGTGGTTGGAAGGAGGCCGACAGGGAGGGGATAGACCCCACCAGTGAAAGCCAGATGAGGTTTCATGTTTGTTGGTATAAAATCACACAATACACATTTTTAAGGTTCACTGAAGGGCTGAAAACCTTCACTCCAGCAGTTTCAGCAGCAGAAACTGCTCCACTCAGGTTTTCCATTAAACATTAACAGGAAGGGCACCTTCCTCTGAGATTAAACTACCACATCGCATAGCACAAGTCTGGTTTTAGGATCTGAAAAGTTTATTTATTTATTCTTTTATTATTATTATTCATTATTTTATTTAATTAATTTATTGATGATTTATTTCAGTTTGTTAATTTATTAAAGGTCCCATACTATGCAAAATTCACCTTCAAAAGGTTTTCTAACAGTCATGTGTCTTCATAGCCTGTATATGAGGCCCAAAAATGAGAAAATTCTGTCTCCTCTCTCACTTGCTTGCTCCACTTCTTAGCAAACGTGTCCTCAAACAGGTGAGTCTGAGATCTTTCCCTTTGTGAGCTCACAAAGGGAAATAACCACTACCCGCTGTAGTGGATACTGCCATTGACCCGTCCCCCAGGCTAGCTGGTAACATCTGGCGGAGTCCCCTGTCAGAAAGAGTTTCAACTCCCATTTCCAGCAGAGCTTCAACCATGTCCCGGGTGAGGCAGGGGACATTGAGTCCAAGTGGGATGTGTTCCGTGCCTCTGTTGTTGAGGCAGCCAGCTGCTTTCCTCAACTTGGGACGCTGTGAGGCGGTGGAGGGAATACTTCGAAGACCTTCTCGATCCTACCAGCACGTCTGGTGTTGGCTCTCCCATTTCTGGGGCTGAGGGCGCTAAGGTGGTTAAAAAGCTCTCAGTGGTAGGGGGTAGACGAGGTCCGTCCAGAGTTCCTTAAGGCTCTGGATGCTGTAGGGCTGTCTTAGTGGAGAAAGAGCTGAGCCAAAAGGCAAAGCTCTCGATTTACCAATCTATTTACAATCCTACCCTCACCTATAGTCACAAGCTGTGTCTAGTGACCGAAAGAACAAGATCGCGAATACAAGCGGCCAAAATTAGTTTTCTCCGCAGGGTGGCCGGGCTCTCCTTTAGGGATAGGATGAGAAGCTCGGTGATCCGGGAGGGGCTCAGAGTGGAGTCCCTGCTCCTCCGCATCGAAGGGAGCCAGATGAGGTGGCTCGGGCATCTCACCATCAAGCTGGTGAATGTGGCCAGGGAGAGGGAAGTTTGAGTTTCCCTGCTTAGTTGGCTGCCCCCGCAAGCTGACTCCGGATAAGACGATGGATGGATGGAGGGATGGATGGATGGGACCTTTAATGCATTCTATACTTAATTTACATTTATTTATATATTTCCTTTATGCTGGCAATTACACTACCGTTCAAAGGTTTGGGGTCACTTTGCCATAAGATTCAATAGGGAAGTGACCCCAAACTTTTGAACGGTAGTGTAGATTTGAGTTTCTCACCTAATCAGGAAGCATGATGGGATGCATTAATGGAGGTAAAATATAATTAAAAATCAATATTTGTAAAATGCAGATATTTGTATTACTGATTCACTGTCAGAATCAGTAATCTGGCAGCAAACAGATGGAGCATCCATCTTTAGATAGTAGTGAGACTAAATGCTGTTCCCTGGTCTAAGTGGAGGTCATTGTCTGTTCAGTGCTGCCTGTGCTGCTGGACGTGGTAAGAGGTCCCAATCATCTTCCTGCTGATGAGGCGTCCCAGGAGATGCTGAGAGGGAAACTATGTCTTCTCCAGGCTGACAGCACTGAGGTCAACAGTCTGCTCACGGTAAATCTCATACATCATCATCTGTAAAACCATCCACATCTCCATGAGTGAGGGAAAGCTGCTTTGTTCCTGTGCATTTGGGCTAGTTTTCTGGAATTATACAAAGAATTCCTGCTGAGTGTAAAGATCTGCTATTTGTGTAAAAGTCAGGACTAATTTCCACAATAACCACATGCTTTAAAGATATTTATCATTGTATTTTTTGATTTAATGAGACTCTTTCTTTGTTTTTGTAGGAGTTGTCCACTCATCTCGTCTCAATCAGCAGTGAAGACAAAGCCATTTATGTCACCTTTCAAACATTTGAGGAAATCTGGAAATTCACCACATATTACATGATAGGTGTGATAACCTGACAGATCCTCAAACAACACATTTGATCTTTTAAGCATGGATCAACAGTATCTCCTTCCCCTTCAGACTGGGTATTGTTGCTGACCATGTCCATCCCTTTATGACCACAGTGGAGCATCTTCTGATGCTACTTCCAGCAGGATAATGC
>JBAFTB010000006.1:25108000-25118238 GCA_037177355.1 Melanotaenia trifasciata
CTTGGAGGAACTGTGAGACCTGACTGAAGACAGCACGCTCTAGTAATTTAGACATGAATGGAAGCAGTGAGACCGGCTGGTAGTTTTCAACCTGGGCTGGGTTGAGTGTGGGTTTCTTCAGCAGCGGGGAACCCGAGCTTGCTTGAAGGCAGAAGGAAAGACACTGGATTTAAGAGAGGAGTTGATAATATGGATTACTGCAGTTTTGATTGTAGGTAAAATTCTCTGCAGGATGTCAGAGGGAACAGGATCAAGAGGACAGGTTGTGGGTTCAGGATATCACTTAATAATATCCATTTCTCGCTCTTGCCAGCACTGAGGTGCTGATGCATGCTTTTATATGTAGTAGAATAGATTATTGGAATGCCCTGCTCTCTGGCCTTCCCAAATAGTTTGTTTCAAAACTACAATTACTTCAGTAGGCTACTCAGCGGTGCATGTAATAACAAGGACCAGAGAACGGGAACACATTACACCAGTTTTAAAATCGCTGCATTGGCTCCCCATGCATTTCAGGATTGATTTTAAGGTTCTTTTACTGGTTATAAATGTCTTAATGGTCTTGTCCCTTTAAAATTATGAGCCCTTGCGGATCCTGTGGTCCTCTAGTACCGGCCATTTGGTTGTTCTTAAAGTAAGTTTGCTTTGGGTGTGTGTGAAAAAAAAGTAGGTGTGGAATTTTAACTGCTGTTTTATATTCTTTTTGTGTGTATTTTATTATGTAAACCACTTTGTGCTACTTATGTTTGAAAAGTGCTTTATAAATAAAATTTTATTTGATTTAAGTACTTAGAGAAAGCATAACATTATAAATTCAAAGATTCCTCTGCTTTTCTTCACTGTTGCATTAGAATTTCTTTGTTAATCTCTTCTTTTCTTTTCTTTTTTTTCCAACAGTTTTGCATTGTTTCACAATGTGAGAATCCCACGTGAGAACCTACTGAATCGGACGGGAGATGTCACTCCTGATGGCCGCTATGTGACACCATTTAAGGTCAGTGCAGATGGAACAGGTAGAAACAGCAACTGAAGCCCCAATTCAGTGTCTAAGGAGGCATTCACACCCACATGGTCCGGGGGACTCTGTTCGATTGAGCGGGGATTTCCAAAAATATTTCAGAACTTTGTTTGGTTTTTGTTCAAACTGCACTTAACTGAAGCAGACCAACCCACCCAAAAAATGTCCCATAGCTAAAACAACTGCTCGTTTAGGGAGCAATACTGCCCAAAACAACCACTGATCAATAATGAAAAAGCAAGAAGAAGAAGAAAACTGAGTTTCTTGATTGGCTAGGGTGGAAAGAAGACATCTCTCTGCTTCCCATGACTTCTTCATTGCAAGTTAACAGTGAACCATAAAGCCAGACGATGCAGTCCTGGGCAGAATCCTGCAACGATTCGGGTACCTGCTGTTTTGCGGGTAAAAATTGCATAAACTACATTTCACATATATGGGTGTATATTCATTTAGAGCGGACATGTCGCGCGTGACATGTCTTTTTACTTTCTACTTTCTCATTTTTGTGGACACGACAAGGGTTTTCTTGTCACCTACACTATTAAGCCTTGCAAGAGTATTTCCAAACCTTGTTCTTGCCATCCCAGCATCCAGTGCAGCCAGTTAGAAAGATTTTTACACTGCTGCTTATGTGATCAAATGAATTAAGCAACCAACTGGCAAAATAACAGAGACTACAGGGAGGCAGTCTAGTGGTTCAGTGTTAAAAAATGTTAATGAATGAATAATGAATAAAGTGAAAACGGCTGCTCCGTCGGACTGCCTGTTCCTGTATGTGATATGTGTTTATGTTTTTGTCTAGTCTTGGACGGGTTGTACTGAAAACATGAATTTCCCTGCAAAGGGATTAATAAAGTATTTCTGATTCTGATTCTGATTCTGTTTTGATATAATTTTACTATGTTGTTGTTTTTTCCTGTTTTTATTGTAAATGGAAACAATGACAAAACAACAGTATCACACTAAATATATGAACAAATAAAGAAAAGTAATGTAATGAAGGGAGGGACGGGGGGTATTTACTTAAAGTGTAACTACACCCCTACTTTTTTTGCATAACTCCACCCTCTGCCACATTTTAAATAAAAGGCCATAAAACTGCAAGGGTTGGGGTGCGAGATGTAGGGTGATCAGGGGGTAGAGAGTGGGCGGGTCAGGAATACACAGGCAGAAATGATTCCTTACTGTCTTCTTCTCTGGTTTGTTTCTGTCACTGGTCACATGTCAGCTATTCTGACATGGGGGGCGCTAAAGAGTAACACTTCAAAGCTAGAGCAGAACAACGCATGCGCAGATAAAGCTCACTGCGCGTTGCAGGAAGTTCACATTGGAAGCAGAGAAGAGAAGATAGCTGAGGATTCACTGCGAGGCAAAGGAGAAACTTTCTTTGGACTAATGAAGAAGTTGAGCTTCTACTTCAAAAAATGCTTGACTACAAAGCATAAAAAACTTGAGGAAGGCTGGATTGGGAATCGGTGCGTTCGTCACATTGACGTCATATCCTCGAGTTGTGCGGCTTCGCTGTCTACACAGTACCGCAGACGGTAGAGGACTCAAACCGATCCACTCTAGTACCTGGCTTCAGACATGGTCGGTTTCATGGAGGCTAATCCCTGGCTTCGTGGGGATGAAAGGATGGTTTGCTAAAATATGTTTGCGGTTTTGCTGCAATCCGATGTCGTGGGGACGGCCCCTAAGTAATAGTATGTTGTTTATAGCTTATCAGTGGGTCAGGTTTCGTCATGCTACAGGGTGGGTGTGGGTTGGTAAAATTGGACCCGAGCATGACTCTGGCGTTGAGGTTCCTAATTTTACTGTAGTGTGCAAAACAAATACGATTTTCTAAACACATGCTGTGGGCTTTGATTTTCCTCCTACCCAAAACAGTACTCTGCCTCACTTCCTTCTTCTTCTTGATGCTTTATCATGGATGGCATATGTCACTTTCTTTTTCATCCACTTTCAACTGGACCAGAGTCCACAAATTTTTACTATCAGTGGAAGTAGACCATGGTCCATTTAAAGCAGACCTAAAAGCAGCAGTGTGAACATGCCCTGAATGTAAAGCAGTCTTTTTTTTCTGTCCACTTCTCCATAAAACCCAGCACCGTGGAGTAGACAACTTATAAAGATCTTTATTAACCTCTTCATCACAGACCCCCCTGTACACAGGTCAGCATGAAATACTACAATCCAGATCTTTACACACACTAGGAAGCATCAATCCTAACTGATGGGAAGAAACTCAGATAAAAGACTCTACCAAGCATTGGTATCCAAAAAACCAAACACAGCTAAAAATCCAATCAGTTATAAAGCAATATAACAAAACAACACTGGCTACTTTAGAGCTTAAAACAAAGCACACAAACAAGATGCCATATGACAGCAGATGTCTGTGTCATCGCTGTGGGACAAAAACTCTGGGAGCTAGCAGCCAAAATCATAAATCATGCCTTGCTTTTGCTGTTTTGGGGTTAAAAAGTTTAATTGTAGCTCTAAAAATCTTGTAATGTGTTTTCCTATGATTCTTCCTTTGTTTAAAATTTATACTGAACATCCTGGTAGTTTCCATATATGATGAAGTATTTTTTTATAGTGTAAATATTTACTCTTCCTATAATATACTATCTTACCTGTGTACCACCTCAATTAAAACACTTGGAAAACTGGTTAGGTTCACTTTTTTACTTCACATATTCCTAGGACTACTTTACTCATACCTAGGACTACTTTTATAATTCCTGTGACTAATTTACTCATTCCTTGTGACTGACTACTTTACTAATTCCTGAAAGAATGCTTCCTAGGACTTCTTCACTAATTTCTATATGAATTGGGCTCTGGTTTTATTTTAGATATGACTGTGTTTCAGGTAAATTTACTCTGACAAAGCTTCTCTTCAAGACCAAGATTAAACATAGAGTCTTTGTAGTAGTGAGGATATATACAGTACTTCAGACAGGAGGAAGGAAAAATAGACCTTGTTAAGAAGAGATTAAATCAAAGGCCAAGAAACAGTTTTATTAACTGCCCTTTTTGGTCATTAAACATTAAAATTAAAGTAAAGTCTGGCTGTCTTTGGGAGAAACTTGTTTTTTTAACTCCTCTTTCCCAGTAACGTTTTCTGTGTTTTTCTCATCAGGATCCAAACAAGCGTTTTGCATCGTCTCTGGGTGCCCTTTCAGGCGGCAGGGTGTTCATCAGCAGGATGGCTCTCATCAACATGAAACTGGCTCTGACGGTGGCCATACGCTACTCAGCCACCAGACGACAGTTTGGACCCAAAGATACAGAGGAGGTACCGGTTCTGGAGTACCAGTTGCAGGTAGGAAGGAAGGGAACGGACAAGAAGGCTTATGTCATACACCATGTCCACTGTTTCCAAGAGAGTTCAGAGGGTCAGTAGCAGCCAAGAGCTGATTCATTGATCATCATCAGTGTAAGCACCTCTATAAAAGGTTCAGGTTCATTCAGGTGTGGGTTAATACAATGCCCAGGAGTAAAGACATCAGCAATGATCTTACTGTTCATCAAACTGAAAATATTGAAATTTGAAGGGAGAGTAAATTCAGTCTGAGAGGAACAAACATTTTAAACAAAAAACACCGGTGAAAACAAACTAATATTCACTGTACCACTTGCAAGAGGGGTTCAGTTATTGAAATTGCTGCAGTAAAGACATGAAAACATAAAAAATAGGTAGATTTAAGCAAATATTAAAAAATAATACAATTAAAAGATATTAAAAAATCAATAAGTTTAAAAAAACAAGTGTATATTGAATATTATTGTATATTGCAGTTTGTGATGTGCTTAAATATCCTGATATACTTTATTAATCCCAGCTGGGAATTTTTTTTTCTCTGCATTTAACCCATTCTAGTTACTAGGAGCAGTGAGCTGCCAGGCCAGATTCTGTTCCCTGGGGAAGAGTTGGGGGTTGGGGGTTAAGGGCCTTGCTCAGGGGCCCACAGTGGTTTACCTCAGCTGCCAGCCCTGGGACTTGAACCCATATTGTTTCATGTGACTAATCAGCTGGGTGTTTTTAGCCTGGTTGTTATGTTTGTAGCATTTCCATCTACAGTGTTCATTGCTTCCTTTTTGGTCATCATTAAAGGTGTTTTAGCTGCTGGTACCGATCAGGTAAAGTAACTCTCCACCAGGTGGTGATGAGTTGACAGCTCTGCCCCTTTCTTCACCCGAGTGTCCAAGACATGTGGCCGCAAACCGGATGATATGACTACAAAGTGGATCATTGAACTGCCTCATCCTCCTGTCCTGTCCTCATCAGAAAGTAGCAACAGAAACTTGACCTTTCACACCCCCCAGGAGTCCATCACGTATCTAGCCGTGAACGTTCCTCCAGGAAGCGCAAGCAGGCTCCCCTATGCCCGTTTTGCGGTTCGAATAAATTTAATCAATTGCATTGAGAGACCAGCTGATCAGATCCATGGTTTAAAATTCAGAAGGGAGTGCAGAGAGAGGCTCAAATAGATAGACTGACAAGACAGAGAAGTAGCAGGATAGAGTAGGTACAGAGAGACCAGCGTCGGCCTTCTTCGGGAACAGGAAGAGATGTTCAGGATCCCTCCACCACGGCAAGGTGGAGGCTCAGAGAGGAGCCCATCATCAGAATTAAATAAAATGAACAAACTGATAATAAAGGCTGACTTGAAGGGTAATGGTCTGAAACCTCAAAAAATTATTTTAAATAGAACATTGTACATTGTGTTCAAGTTTCTAAACATAATAATCCATCCCTCACACCTTTACATGTCAACAACAGGTCATTAAGTCCTTTCAGCTGTAAAGTGTATGGGTTGTTACAGTACAGCATATAACCATGAAAATTTGGTCCTGTTTGGCTAGTTTTTACATATTATGAGAAGTTTGATGGATAATGGATCTGCAGGACCATAGACACCTTGAAAACAAGGTCTGCGTATCGGTGCACCTTCCCGGTCTTGTAGGAGAGATTTCTGGGAAAGGGATGACTACAGTTCTAATGTTTGAATGGTTGTTCTTGCAGCAATGGCGTCTGATCCCCTACCTAGCAGCAGCATATGCTCTGGAAAACTTTACCAAATCCACCTTCATGAACTTTATTGAGTTCCAGATCGGACAGATGATGAAGGACCACAGCGTCAGACAGGTGAGTACACATGACGCATACCTGGAAATCCAAACATGTTCTTGTTTACACCATGTCCTAGTGTTTTTCTCATGTGCCTGTTTTCTACAGGCAGAGATGGGCAGAGAGATCCACGCTTTGGGCTGCTCCAGCAAACCCCTGGGCTCTTGGACCGCTCAGAGGGCGATCCAGGAGTGTAGGGAGGCCTGTGGTGGACATGGATACCTGGCCAGTAAGTCTAACATATTCAGTTAAACACATTTCCCTCCAAGTTAGAGACCAGAGTGATGTAAATATGTCTGTTTCAGTGAGTCGGCTGGGTGATCTACGAGATGACAACGACCCAAACTGCACATATGAAGGAGACAACAATGTGTTGCTGCAACAGACCAGCAACTATCTGCTCAGCTGGTTCCACAGCAAAGTCCATGGTTAGTTCTCCATCCTCTGAAAGACTGGTACCAGAATTTACTGTCGTGCCATCTTAATATTAGGAAGGTGATAATATTAGGATATTATCTGGAGATCATCAGGAGGTCCATAGAAGAACAGGGACAGAGAAAAGCTGTACCAAAGTTCCACAGCTGGACTCAGAATGACCCGTGTTGGCTTCCCATGATGCAGATTTAGTATTTTATGTTCTGTTAGGATATTTGGACTGCAGTAAACATCTATTCACTTCTTTAATCTCACAACTCAGTCAACATTAAGATCATGAGCGTGTTTTTTTCTGTAGAAACTTTTTCATGTTGACAAACTTGGGTTGTTTGGGGATCAGGACCTGCTGGAATGGGAACTTGTGTACTTTATTGACTCAGGGATGAGGTTGAAGGGTATGTGGATCCTTTGCCTCTTCATTCTTGGTTGGAGACACAGTGGAGCCTGTTTTAAAGAATCAGTACTTGATGTTGATGTAGATTCAGACCTGAAAAAGCCACTTAAATGAAATATTTCAAAAACCAAGAAGTACAGCTGCTTTTATTCAAGCTCTCAGGACTAGGTGGGACTGTGGCTGAGTCGTTGAGTCCTTTATGTGACTTAAATTGGTTATAAAATGAAATAACACAGTAACTAGCATCTACCAGCATGTATGTACCAGCAGACTGTCCTAACTTCATGTAGGATAATATGATTAATGGACTTGTCTTTTGGGTAACATAAAACAAACAGAAAATATCCTCATTGGACGTTGTCGGGTTTCAGATGATGTTCGGATCGAGTCTCCTCTTCACACTGTGGATTTCTTGGATGATTTCAAGCAAATCCTGAAAAGCAGTTTTTCAGCAACAACACATGGAGAGTGTGTGGACCCAGAAGGTATTTCAGCTTTCCAAGAAATTCAAATTCAATAATATATATGTTTTTTATGTTTAAGCTGTCAGGTTAAATGAGTAAGGTTAGTTTCATTCTGCACCATCATCTCAACAGCTGAATATTTTCATAATAAAATGTGAAGCTCAGGAGAAAATCAAATGCATGTAAGATTGAGGTTGAACTTATCGGTTAAACCTTATTGGCAGGAAAAACTGACCACTTCATTAACCATGTCATTCTATTGTTACAGGTCTGTGTTATATCAGTACTGACAAACAGAATCAGGTGATCAGTGACAATTAGGATGATTTATATGACCTGTTTTGTAATGCTGGCCTTTCATTACAGACATGTTTTGTATATTCAAACTACAGACTTCATTTTCTGATCATAAACTACTGAAACACAAATTCTGCTGACTGCATTTCTTATCATTTCAGTGCCACTGGCAGCCTATAGATGGCTGGTCTGCTTCCTGCTGGAGGAGAGTCAGAAGAGACTGGAACAACAGAGGGCCTTGGGCAACAATGAGTTTGAGGCTCGGAACAACACCCAGGTAAGACAAACACGTACACAAATATGCTCTCTGTTCAGGCTAAAATCAAAACTTCTGCTCGCTGCTCAGGGTCTTGATTCTCAGTGTTTTTAGGCATATTAAATATAAGTTACTCATTTTGATAAAAAAAACAGACTGTTTATGGAAAACCAACTGATTGTTACCATTTCCATTTTGGTTGTTCCATGGTTGTGGCTCTCAGCTGGAAAAGATGTAAAATCTTGTAAACAAACCACCTAAAAAGGACAAAGAGAGGCTGACGTGTCTGAAAAACTGTTATGTTTAGCACCATAAGTGTCTGTGCCCTCACCATTTCTCTTCATCTCAGTTTTCCAATACAACTATGACTCCTGTCATCCAGAAAAATACTCCGTAATCTGTTGGTCTAGACAGGTTTTACACGTTTTCAGTAAGCATCTTTTGTTTGTTAATTTTTTAGATTGTTCAAGCTGAAATGAACTGTGTGATGGATGCTGAGAACAGAATAAAGAGACTAATAGATCAGATCTCTAATCTGAACATAAGAATGAGCGAAACTGGGATTAATGTTGGAAGTGGAAACTCAAAGTTCTGATGTTTGTATTTATTGGTCCAGGTGTACTATTGCAGGTCTTTGGCTATCACCTACATTGAACTCAACTGCCTCCAGAGATTTCATGATCAGGCTGCTGATAAGGACACACCAGCTGGTCTAAAGCCAGTCCTAAGAAAGCTGTGTGCTCTGTATGGGCTGTGGAGCCTCAGCAGCCACATGGCCACATTGTACCAGGGTAGGAACTGAACTCTGTACTGTATATTTTCATCAAATTTGTTTAATAAGACAGATTAATCTCCATACAGGTAATTACTTTAGTGGAAGGAAGCCTGCAGAGTTGGTGCAGATGGCCATCCTCACTCTCTGCTCCCAGGTAAAGAAAAATCTCCTCTTTTCTTTATCGTTGTCGGGTCTCTCAACAAAGGGTTTGGTGTCATAACCAAATAAATTGAGTTGTTGTAAACATTTGAGTTATTTTCACACATTTGACCCAGGAAACAATTCCAGACCACCAACCAGGCTTTCTCTGTGTTTAGTGGTTCAACAACACAACAAACTCTGGTCATCACGAAAATAAACTTCTAAATTAATCTTCTTTTCTGTAAGTTCATATATCAGCAATATAGAGGTAACTTGTCAATGAATCAGGACACAATTTGAAAATATAAACAGTCCATTCTGCATCAAGCATGGTTTCCATAGTAACAATAATAATGGATTAGATTTATAAAGCCCTTTTCAAGGCACCCAAAGTGCTTTACATTGTCCATCTATCCATTACTCATCCACTTCTCATACATACCTGGTGATGGTAAGCTGCATGTGTAGCCACAGCTGCCCTGAGGCAGACTGACGGAAACATGGCAGCCAATCCACGCCTTCGACTACCACGGGTGAAGTGTCAAGGACACAACGACAGATTGACTGGGGGAATCAAACCCCAGTCAATCAGAATTGGACGACCCGCTCTATCACCTGAGTAACATGACATAAAAACAATGGACTGGAAAGGTGAGAAGGAAACCAAGTAGTATATGTATTCTATTCTACATTCTAGTCATTTAGCAGACGCTTTTCTCCAAAGTGACTTACATCTGAGAGTAAGAAGGTGGTTAGGAGGTAGCGTTAAGGGTCTTGACCAAGGACCCAACTGGAAGGTGTTAATATTCGCCCCATTGTAATATACACAGAAGGACTAATGACAAACAGGTGAAGTAAATGAACAAATCAAACCAGGTGAACAAAGTCAAACAGAATACACAAGGGAAGGAAGTACAAGAATAAAACAGGAAACAGAACTAAACACGACAAGACCATAAAATCCAAAACCAAAAACCAAGATCAAGACAATATCTGTGTAAGAGCACACGGGAGCAAAAGAAAAGAACAAAACCAGACTCCAGGTCACTGAGGATGGCAGAGCTCTTCACTGGAGCCCCTCTGCCCTCTGTTCAGGATTCAAAGGATGGCAGGGAACATCATAAAGGACTCCTTTCACCCTGCACACAGTCTTTTTGAACTGCTCCCATCTGGCAGGCGCCTCAGAACCCTGCAGACCAGGACTAACAGGCGCCTCAGAACCCTGCAGACCAGGACTAACAGGTGCCTCAGAACCCTGCAGACCAGGACTAACAGGTGCCTCAGAACCCTGCAGACCAGGACTAACAGGTGCCTCAGAACC
>JBAFTB010000006.1:25173271-25183795 GCA_037177355.1 Melanotaenia trifasciata
AAAGTATTTCTATTCTATTCTATTCTATTCTATTCTATTCTATTCTATTCTATTCTATTCTATTCTATTCTATTCTACAACTGAAGATTCTGCTTCCTGAAGTTACACTGGGAGCTGGGGGGTCTGGTAACTGAAAGTTCTGGCTTCCATTCGATCCTCTATAAAGTAAATAAACTGCAGTAAAGTGCACTATCAGAGTCCTGTGGCTATTCTATTCTGAATTGAACAGAGAGCCAAGAAGGGAAGATGAAACTGGTGAAATATGACCTCTGCTGGTAATGAAGAACCCTGTTTGCAGCATTTTGGATCAACTGGAGACTTTTCAGAACATTTCTGGGACAGAACAACAACTGTGAATTACTGTCATCCAATGTGAAAGTAAAGTAACAACCAATGGACTAGCGTTGCAGGGGAAGATGATCAGGGACCTGAAGGACATCCTTCATCCAAAAAACTGTGAAAACTATGAGACAGTCAGGAGACGATATTCTAATAAACTGACACATTGCGTTGACAGTAAATTCAAGACTGAATGTGTTTATTTGATCTACTACAAATATACACAGCCTGATCCTTTGATAGCTGTCTTCTGTGTAGTAGGGAAAAACAAAAAAAATTTACAGTTAAGTTAAAAATGAAAGGGTTCCAACTTTTCTAAAATAAATAAATAAAAAAGAAAAGAAAAGAAAAGAAGTATTTCCAGGACTATATTGCAGATGGTATTTAACCTAACTTCACATAACCCCTAAATAACAGGAGTTTTTTTTTTTTTTTAGTTCAGTTCCAATAAACCACTTCAGTATGTTGGCCTGGTTTTTATGTCATGATTGTGACCTGAAATTACACTTATAGAGATAAAAACCATGTGTGTACTATAATAAACATAATGTATATGACGTTGCAGGTGTCTTTTTATGCCACAGCCCCCATTACATCCTGCTTTACTGTCATTAATTTAAATAAACTGGACTTAGTGTGTTGCTTTAAAATCCGAGCAGTGTATGATTTTATTACTAGTGGACAAGTAAATACTGCAGTTTTATGTCAAGTTTAAAAACTATTTGAGACTGTAAATCATGTACATTTTACATTTCAATTTCACTTCAAGTAAACTTTGTCCTTTTATTATTTGTACCAGTATTATTTATCATCAGTGGTTAAAATGGTAGTTTAATCATGTGTAAATATTGGATAATCCGTGATCTAACCCTGACTCTGACCCATAGACTGTCCACCATTTCAGGCCTTCTTTCAAGCTTGTATACAAAAGTCCTTGACTGTGTATAACATGCAACAGGGTTGCAAAAAGATATATTGGTTATGTAAATCAAATACCCAGAATACCAGAACTATTGATTCCATTACTCCTACATGATCTATGGTGATAAAATGTAGCTTATCAACATCATGGACTGGCAGCAGACCTATGGAGTTCAGTTCTACAAACTCTCGTTGGTCTAGCTACTCCAGATCAGTCCAGATTGGTTTGGATCAGTCTAGCTCGGGTCCAAATCAGTTCAGATCGGTCTAGTTTGGTCCACTACAGGTTTTACAGGAAACCTGTTTTTATTATTGTTATTAGAGCCAAACTGTCAGGTTTGACTCTGTTATTGATTTATAGAATATCTTTTGCTGAAATTCTGAAATATTTGAGCTAACAGGAATTTAAAGTGCAACTACAAACATTTTTATTACACCACAGTTAATCCAAAAGGTCACAGAGAAATGTTGTAGTTGTTTTTCTTTGTGCCACTGGTTGTAACCCATCAGATACTGAAATGGAAGTCTCATTGATTGGTAGTGTGTCTGCTCTGAGCTTTGTGTTGAAACGTTATTGATAACACTGTTTTGAAGGGAAGTTTGATCAATAAAAATCACATCTATCTATTTTTCAGTTGAATTAGCAGCCTGACACATCAGGACATAAAGTTTGCTCTGGATTCATATCCGTCCCATCCTTCTGAGGTTTGCATCTCCTACATAAATGCAGTCCATTTACAGTAAAACTCCAGAAACACAGCAGAGATCCTGGGATGAAGGGGCATATGTTATACACACTGAGGCTTGCAGGTCTCTCTCAAGGGAAAGCTGAAAATTGGACTCAGAGAAGATGACCTCCAGTCTTCTACTGTCTAGTTCCTGTTTTCTTTTCCAAATCTCAGCCTGAATGAAGTCTTAGCTTCTCAATGATCAAGTTGAATTGGGCATGACTCCAGTCTTGCCTATAGGACCCTGTTTCCAACTGTTATTGCTGCACTCTTCACCCCAGCCTCACTTTGCCAGTGTTTGATGGTCACTTGATGGTTTTTGAGTCATGAGTTTACAGTTATCTGTTTCAGTACAAAGTTGGTTTTGATGTACACTGAACACGATGGACAATTATTCACATCTTCTAAACAACACAGTGAGGAAACTATTGAGTCATAGGCTTCTTCAGGTCCATTGTGAGACAGAAAGATACAGGAGATCATCAACAGCAGTCATCACCCTCACTATCTTTTAATTAATTATTATTGTTTTAATTAAAAAAAAAAAAAAGAAAAACCACGGCAACATTGGGATTCCCCTCTGGGATTTATAAAGTACTTTTCATTTTCATTTCATACTACAGACGTCACTTCTATTAGAAGACTACGTTTCCCAGATGCTTTGCGAGCTTCTATTTGACAATCAGCCAATCATTGACGCGACGTCCCAGCACGTGACGTAGAGTGAGTTCCTGCTGTAGCTTGAGGGAGACTGATCGAAATTTAGCCACGGGAGAATTGCGCTTTGCGGGTAAGTAAAGACATTTAACCGCAACCAGCTCAACTTTCTTCACGCGGGGTGTTCCGCGGAGGGCTCTGCCGTGGGTTGGTTCTCCTGTGGCTCAGAAACAGCCCTGATATCTGGTGCAACAAGCTGTCGGTTGGCCTAGGCCTGCGCTATTTCCTGGTGCACCTCCTCAACTGCCTATTGGAAAAGTTCAGTTCTGGGAATGTTAGCTGGAATGCTGTTCGTCTTCCAGTTTAGTCTGATTTGGTTGTAAGGCATGAGCATGGATACTAACATCGAGAAGTTTGTAGACAATGCGAGACACTTTATGTCTTCATCAGTGGCGTGTCCAGGAAATGTTTAATGGGTGGCCAAGATCAGACAGAAGTTAGTTGGGTCGTGGTAGATCATGGATAAGTCTATTTCCAGTGTGTCCAGCATGATTTTTGTTAACCTAGGATATAATGAGTTAAATATAGAGATTAAAACAGCTGTAAGCTCTTTGCAGTGTCATAAACTAAACTCTGTTTGACAGATATTAAAGAATATCATACAAGATATGAACTTAAAAATAGCTGGTAACGTAAAAAGTTATTTGTTATGTAGAGGAAAGACTTTAAACATTATTTATGTTGCACTAACCCTGTCCTGTGTCCACTCACATTTAACACAGTTAATTCTCAAATATATAATGCTGGATCCATTGAACACATACATCTATAATATTTGTTGTCTGACATTAATTTAGAAAATGGTTATTTCTTGTATTTATATTGCACTTTATGAAATGCTTAAGAGCAACTCAAACTCAGCTATTGTAAAAAAATAATATGAAAGAACACAACAATTAAAGCACAGTTTTTCCTCAGATTCACAGCCTTGGAGGAATGTGAGGGGGGACAATCGACCCACATCCATCCATCCATTAACAATTAGTCTCTTTTGATGTTTTAGTTTCATACGTGTAACATAGTGTTTTCACCAGCCTTTTTGATTTGAGCCCAAGTCTGTTTGCTCCGAAATTCCGCTTAATTCATGGTATTGTTGATGCGCAAACATATTCTGGTTCGAATCAAAGAAATGGACTTGGCACTTACTAACGCAGGTCTTGGCCCCCTTCAAGTGGACCAAATACAGGAAGTGGACCACAAAACAAAGTGCATTGTGGGGTTCAGTGCATGGCATCGCGGCCCGACCGATATGGAGATATATATATATATATATATATAATGAATAATGTAACCTATTTTGTTGTTCATTAACGCTTACACCAACAAAAATATGATTTACAAGCAGAACATTTTACTGTTTCACAATATTTTGTCCTTATATGTTTAGAAGAACAACAACAAAGCATTAAATAACTGAGAAAATAAAATATATAACCTTTTAAAAAGTCAGTCTATAAATGAATTGTATAAATGAATGATGAATTAATTAAATATATCTTGTTTTGTACTTCTTGCTGATGCAAATTAGAAGTAGGTTAAAGTACAGGTAGAAAAAATATATATAATGTGTTATATATTATGTAACCAACTTGAGTGAAGTTAGCTAAACATTATTTATGCAGCCTTCTGATGCTCTTTAAAGTTAAATTACATTTTCTTAACTACAATATTTTCTTTGTCGTGAAATATATCATGGCATGTATCATATATGAACCAAAATAAAAACCAGATATGCTTTTCTCAAATGTCAAAAGATGTCGTCTTTGATAGAGTTGTATTTTTTATTTAATGGTCACCATGGTCTGGCACTAATTGTAACACATAGTGAGTCGCTGTTACAGCCTGTGACGTTAGTATTTTCTGACAAAGTAAAACTAAGGAAGACAGACTGTAATATTAAAAAGTTTTTGGTGCTCCTCCCCTCTGCATTCACATCTCTCCTCCTAAAATACGTCTCAACCTGCAGCTGACGGAGTGATGAACGCTCGTTCTGAACTCTCAGATATTTTATACACTTACGTTATTTCTGCAGTTACTGGCTACTTAGCTAATGCTATGCTAGGTTGGGATAACAGCGATGTTATTGCTAACATAGACGGGCCTTATAACTGGTAGTTTTTTAGGAATAACTTAACCACAAGATATGTGTGAACTGCCGACATCAGCCGGTTCTTGATGTGCTATTACAGCAACAAGTCAACGTTGTAATGCTCAAACATTTTACATGCACATCCTGTTCCGGTGCTTCAGCGAAAACATTACAACAACAAGCGCTTTAAGCTAACTTAGCACAACTTAGCAATGCAGCGTAAATAAAAAGCTGACCGTCACAACGAAGCACCTATCACTCGTCATTACACCTGACAAACATAGTTAAACTGAAACTGGAGACATCCTGAGTCATTAATTGTACAACATTATTATAAACTTACCCGTCGGCAAGCTCCACTCGGCCCATTGCTTTAACATAACCTGGCTAGCTACTAGCTTATGGGGGTATTTTTCTATCTTTAATCAAGAGCACAATTGATTTCTGGTTTTCACACTCGAATATCATCATGCTCTCTCTCAAAACTCTGCCCTCACACTCAGAAAGTCCCTCTTGCTTTCAAATATCTTGTTCTTCCTTTCAAAACTCAGAGAGCACAGAAAGTGTCTTTCCCTCACACTCAGGCACTTTCTCTGCTCTCAAAACTTCTGCTTTTGGATATTTTTTTCCTCTCTCTTGGGTTGCAGAAAGAGCTGTCTGTCAAACCTCCTCCAGCCAATAGAATACGAGATAATTCAAACAAATCGTCCTCACCTTCTTCAGGGTGCGCTTGTTTTACTTCACACAGTGCCTCCACACTCTTAGCCCAGATTTTTTTTAACAAACTGACTAATTATCATTTTATGTTTTATATAACAATGTCTCATTAATAAAACAAATAAGTTGTTTCTAATAGTTTTCTACATTGTGCAGTGTAATAATAATGATTAGCCAAGAAAACTCAACATGTTACGTTTCTGTCAGAGGGGGCGGGGCTACTTTCAAAACTCAACATATCCCGACCGCAAAGGCTCATGGGAGATGCAGATTCAGCTGAAATTTAACCTGTTTTTTATTGCAGTGCTATAGATTTGAGTTTTCTGCTTTAATTCCTGAGTTATGTTAACAATTAGGCAATGTTATAAAGTTCTGCCGTCTTTGAATTTTAAACATGGCACCATGAATGTAAAGGACAGGAAAAGAAACCCACCACCAGCATCTAATTTTATGCATTATGTAATGATAAAAAATAAATTATAGTTAGTGACACAAGCCATTGTTAATTTTTCAGTACTGCCGGTTGTGGTTTTGGACCTGTCAGTGGGAATATGTATCTACAATTTATGGCCAACCATTAAAATTTAAAACCCCTTCCTTTAGTTTGAACTAATTCTCTTATATTAGATTCACTCATACTGTTTAGTTCTTTCACCTTTGACATACATAGAACATAAATTGTAGATTTTGCCTTTCCCGACAGCCAATAGCCGCTGTTCTTACTGAGGAGTGGGAACAGTGGCTGGAGAGGAGCATCAGTCCCTGAAGCTGTTCATTGTTGGAACGACATGGACCAGTCATACCATGCCCTGTGGGGGATGATGGGGACAAAGTGCAAATCAAATCAGCAAATTTGACTTGACAAGTTCTATGTCTACTTGTTTTGTATTAGTGCCGCTACTAAGACGTTTTTTTTTTTTATGTCAGCTGCTGCACAAAAATGTGAATGGTAAACATTTGTTATTTATGAATTTATTGTTCAAGTATTTATCACTTGGAAAGGAAATGTGAATGTCTGTTTTGCAAGGTGATTTCAGTGTGCACCTCTAAATCTTCTGCTTGTGCTCCTAAAAATTTAAGTTAGGGGCCACTGTGCTCCTCGTAGAAAACGTTAGTCTGGAGCAAATGACAGCATAACATTTCATTTTAGTGCTATGTTAGATCAATATTAGCGTAATTTATCCAAACTACTGTTCATTTACCTTTGCTGTAGCATAAGGCTGCTGGTTATCCTAGTGGTGAAGCATATTGGATCTATTTTCTCCTTTCTCTGCAACCTTTTATGTTCTGCTTTACAGACTTAAATGTCTAAAAAAAATTCTTTAATCCAAAAAAGAAAATAAAAAAAGTCTGACAAGCATGTTTTAAAGCGTCTGTTTGGATGGAAAAACTCTTCCTCTGCCGTAGTCTCCCACTCAGGCTGCCTCTTCTGCAACCCTCACGGAGGATGTGGTGTGACTTCATTTTTCTTCCATACAGAACTTGCACTGATCTGCTGATATGGTTCATACATCATCTTTTATAGAAAGTGACAGCTTTGAGGGGTTTTTATGATTAATCAATTGTGGGATTTAATACATTGATTATTGTAGAATTAGTTTCTAATTACATTCTCACCTACAACAGTGTTGATACCTCTTCACTTGACATTTTTAATGTTGAAATATTACAGACAACTAACTGATGATGGTTCCTGACAACACTAACAGTTTCTGTACTGGTTTTCAGCCTGTGGAAGCCCCTCCCATAGTCATGGCCTCACCAGTCTCAGTCTACAACTCCAACAGTTTGGATTCTCACATCCCCAGCGTAAGTTCATCTGTGTGTTTGTCTCTTTATCTTTACTGCACTATATATTAGAATAATTAAAACAGATGACTGGAAGGAGTATATTAAGACAGGAGGTTTCGTTGGGAATCTTTTGTCAGTAAATATGACTGATGTTCACATTGTTGTTTTTGTAATAGTGAGCATTTCTGCCAGCAGAAACATTTGAGTCTTACACTGTTAGGAAGCAGCTCTTATGATTGTGGATAGCAATCCTTGACCACACCGCACATCTCAGACTTCCAGTCCAGCTCTGAGTCCTGTCATCTGCAGAAATACTCTGATTACTCTGCAATTGTGAGGTGTGTCAGTGATGGACAAGAAGCTGAGTACAGAGAACTGGTCAGTCAGTTTGTGAGATAGTGTGTAAAAAAAACACCTCATCTTAAACACAAACAAAACAAAAGAGATGATTATTGATTTCAGGAGAAAAAGGAGTAAATAAAGCACTCTATATGCTGTGAAAAGAGGTGGTGGAGGAATACAGGTACCTTTGAGTTGAGCTGGACCGTAACCGTAAATAATCAGTAACACAACCGTCGGTGTGTTTTGTTTGTAGACGCCCAGAGACTCGCTGAAGATGGAGTTGTTAGCCGATGTGTCTCTGCTGCCCGGAGAAGACAGAATTATAGGTGAGTACGCCTCACTGCCACTCAAACCATTAAAATCAAAACATCTACGTCTCCCATTTTACCAGATTTAGACAGAACTTATCTAACCACTATCTTTTTGTTTTGACTGATAAATCCTGAAGGTGATAAACAGTTTCCATATGAAATTAGCATCTGTTTAGGAGAACTACAACTTATGTGGTGGATGTTGAAGCTAGTGGAGTCTTAGGTGTGAAAACGATCCAAAGGCAAAAAACTCTAAACCAGGGCTCTTGACTTTAGCTATATCTGCATGAAAATGGGACTAGTTTAGCTTTTAAAAGTTTTTAGTAAAGATTAAATCGTTCCAAATAATGTGTGTGAAAATCAAGAAAATGCTGTAGTATGTGTAACAGGTCTGTAGGTGGTGCTGTGTTGCTTCCAATACTGCAGAAACAGAGAAGAAGACACGGTATGGGGTCGGGAGAGCTCAGCAAACAGACCGACAAGAAGCTTAAATGTTGTCACACAGACGACATTTAACCTGACAGGCTGATCATAACGATGCAAAATCTTTAAATGAAGGTTGAATTAGTAATAAAAGACGATTCCACATGTCCATTGGGTTAGGTTAGGTTACTACGTCATTCAAATCAGTGGTACAAATAAAACATTTTCAAAAGTTTCTTTTCTTTTTATTCTTTCTAGAATTTAATTCAGAATTTTCCTGTTTTTTTTGCCAACAATTCCTCAGGTCACAGAATGTGAACTAAATTCTAGTAAACCAGCACACTGCTCCACCAAACTCGGCAGGGAGGACAGTGGTCAGACCTGGAACTGATTCAGATAGACATATGCTGGTAAAATGGCTCTATAGCGCCCCCTATATTATTTAATCTGTCAGCCCCAATCACTGCATTGACTAACATTGATGAAATTCAGCATATTTATATAACATGCCAGGACAAACAAAAAGCCTCTTCATGTCCAGATGTTGTTAACGCCACAGCCCTGCGCCCTGGGAACAGGAAGTCCCACCATTTTAACCCTTTAATACCTATAAAACCAGCTCAAACTGTGGTCGTCTTGTAATCCGAGGGTTGCCGGTTCGATCCTCGGCCAAGTCGAGTTCATTTTTATTTCCTGGATTCTCCACCCGTGGAGGCTAAGTGGAGAAAAGAACTGACATGTTGAATTGAAATGAAGTGGTACTCCTTTCTTTGCTATATATTTAAAAATATGTTCAACTTTTTATTTTACCCTCGTGTTTTGAGAAGGTTTAGTTGTAGTTAGAAATGGTGCAATTATAAATTGTTTTGGTACAAATATTTTCAAACACATAATCACAATTATGTGATAATCAGGATTATTATGCTTTCGTTTCCCAGCACTGTAAAATCACATGAACACTACCTGTAGGTCTGTTAAGTTTTAATTATGGCTGTCAAAATGAATGTGTTCATGTTTTGAGATTAATATGTGGCGTTAACACTTTGTTTTTCTTTCGCATTAACTCAAACAAAGTTATTACTTTTGTCATATTAAAAATCCAAATTTGGCATTATCCCGGCGATTTGGGCTCATAGTTTAAAAGCCTTACATTTAGAGAATGTGTTTAATCAATCTCAGCCAGTCAGTGTGTTTTTAAGCCTTTCTCTGCTGCTTACTTCTCTAACTGAGCTTCCTGTTTGGAGGATGTGTGTCGAACCAGCACCGAATGAAGAAAGGGAAGACGTTAATGTTAGATTGGCTAAGAGGTTTAAATTAATTTGTTTTAACCTGTGTGTGTTTCAGATAAGGACATCATTTACATCTGCCCGTTCAGTGGAGCTGTGAAAGGCAAAGTGCTGATTACCAACTACAGACTCTACTTTAAGAGCTCAGACGCTGTAAGTCAGAGGCCATCGACCCAAGCATCAATGTTAAATATCCTGACAGGGTCTGTGTGACCCAACTCTCTCTACACTGTTTTCTGCAGCACTGGTCTGTAGACTCTTACATTTCTGTCCAAATTTCTCACTCTGACACCGAAACTATACAACATAGATACCCACAGATTTGTATCAGTGTAGCTACTCATTAAATGATTAAAGCTGCCTGAAGGTTTGAGAGACGATTAAAACGTCGGCTGAAGCACTGCGGCCTCAAACACGACCTGATGACTTTCAACAGCCCAGGTGAGACAGCCAGTTAGGTTGAGTCGGGGTTCTGCAGGTGTTCAGTAAACCTGATCAGTAGATGGAGGAATCAACAATCACTGAACTGTCTTCATAGCAGCAGCCTGAAGCGTTGATCTGAATTCCACCAACGTAGCTAAAGAAAGCCAGGCTGTAAAGGGAAAGCTAGGCTGTAAAGGGAAAGCCAGGCTGTAAAGGGAAAGCCATTCTGTAAAGGGAAAGCCTCGCTTGAACTAACACCATCTCTGAATTAAGGCTCAAGCTGTTCCACTAACACATTTCAGATGCATCTATTTGAGGCTAATTCAAGCGAGGCTTCGATAGCCTGGCTATGTGGGAGGTCCTGACGAGTAGACGGTGGAAAAGTGGAGCTGCAGAAAAAGAGAACAAGCCGAGAGCTTCATTTTCTCAGCAGCTGA
>JBAFTB010000006.1:25275707-25287241 GCA_037177355.1 Melanotaenia trifasciata
CACTGAGTATGTGAGACAAGCTGAGCTCCTGTAAGTAGTGAAGTTATTCAGTTTACAGTCAATCATCTGTAGCTGATTCGAAGTCAAGTTTTATTAATACCTATACCAAGTAGTATTCTATTGTACATTATGCTATAAGCAGGTTAAAATAATCTAGCATCTATCTTGTCTTTATGGGTTCTGTCCTCTCTGTAGCAGAGAGAGAAAGCAGATGTAACTGAAGAAAGGAAAGGGAAAGTGAAGGTTGCGCTGAAAGTAGTGAGGATGCGGATAAAAAAACACACACTGAGCTCATCAAGACCTTTTAATGCTGCAGAAATCATTCTGTACCCCTCCTAGATCTGAGCCTCAACACAATCCTCCCTTTCTGCAGACAATTCCATGGCAGTGTCATGGCAAAGAGCGTAAATACATATGTACATGCGATTTTCTGTATGTTTTATTGTTGATGAATTTGCAAAAGAAATTCAAACTTTTTTACTTTGTCAGCATGGGGTATTGTGTGTTAGACTTCAAGGAAAATAAAAAAAAATGGAACAAGGTTATAACAACAAAATGTGGAAAGAGTGAAACCTAGTGAATGCTTTCTATCCTGATAGGTCAGTGGATATGATTTCTATCTCATTTAAATACTCATCGTAAAAAAAAAATATTTTTTAAACTTTGTAAAGAAAATGTTCAGGTCATTAGCATTTTTTTTAAACCTTGTTCTGTCCAGCATTGTAGCAAGTCGAAAGATGGTCTGGCGTGTTGTGCTGAACAAATTTGCTTTGCCAAGAGGAGATTTATGGATATAAGGCTCTCTTGATAATTTTGTTTTCATATCCACAGTAAAGAGCATGCCGTGGTCCTGCTGTAACAACAAATAAGAACCCCAGCGTTTCTTAGTTTTAAAACTTTATTACAATTTGTGTGCGGACAAAAAATACACATTGCAGTTACACATTTTATTACAAATTTTTGTTGTAGTTATGGATCTTCTGACGAAAACTGCATTTCTTTTCTGTCATTCGCTTACAACAGGTTGTTGATTATATTTGGCTCTGATCGGGTACTTAGGTTCAAACAGACAACGGAAACTCTAATATCCGTTAAGTCACAAATGGTGAATATGCCTTCCATATAAAACATCCTGAAGGCAATTTTTTTCTCTTTATATTTAATGTACACATTATTTTCCCATCTCAGTAAATAAAACCAAAATATAGTATCATGACTTAAGTAAAAATAATTAGAGTCTAGATTACAAAAACAACAAATACAGACCAAAATGAGAAAAGAAATTAAAACTTATCAGAAAAAGTGAAATGTCAAGGCTACAAGCAGAGACCTGCTAGACATAATGGTCATAATAGAAGTCATGTCCAATGTGTAAATCATACTTAATGTAAAAACTGACCAAGTTTGATCCTTTCCTTTTAGATGTGTTTGCAAATGCTCGTTCATTGTGGCTGAAAACTCTACATTTAATAGCAGAAAATAAGCCATTTTCTCTCTTTTTTGAGTGAACACAAGGAACAAACAACATGATAAATCTTCGCTCTAACATGATTTGCTGAGAAATGCAGTTAAGTTCTATGTACAGGAATAATTAATGCTCTTTTAGTGTGTTTGGTTTTCTGTTTTCCTAAAATCAAGATTTTAAAAAATGAATTAAAAATACTAGTTTGGTCACAATACAATGAAAACACGTGAGAGTTGAGAGCAGAGATGGAGAAATATGCCCCTTTGCTTGATTTAGTTGTTGCTCTAAGTCATTAGAGTTCACATCAGTGCAGTATCAGACATTTGTTCTTATCTACAACTGTAGCAGAGATTCTGTTTGAGATATTTGTGGGAAAAGTGATAACTTTTTCTTTTTACTTTGCAAGAACTGATCTCAAATGCTCCACCTAAAGTCAACTGCCAGGGAAGTGTAGCACCAAAGAGTCACAGGTATTTAAAACATTAAAAATGCTGTGTAAACTAGTATTTGTGCATGTTCATGGATAGATAATGTTGCTGACAAGCAAACCCCACACTAGCAGATGGGGTTTGCTCTAGAAAATGCTGGGAAGTTGATCTTAAGCCTGGCATAGCTATAAAAAGCAGTAAAGAATTGAAAATGAAAACCAATAAATTTCGTTGCCTTATTTTCGTAAGTCCACTGAAAGAGATGTGTACAGATACTTGTTTGGTCTGGCTTTGAACTGAATATAGTAACCTATGTTTTTATTCTTTTTTTAGTTTTAGGATTACTTCCTGGTATACGGCTTACTTCTCTGTAAATTACCGTGTGCTTCATCAGTTTTTTTTTGTGTTTGCTCTACTTTAATTTTAGCTGTATAATTTATTGTTCTATTATACCACTCATTTAATCTCCTTTTATTAAGTGTTTTACACCAGATTAGTGATTTTATTATCTTTCTTGCAAAATCTCCAGTTTTAATAGCATTTCCTTCAGCCCCTTGTTCTATATTTACAAAGGCTACTCCATGGTGATGACTATGAATATAACAAACTGCAACATAAAACCCAAAAATGGGCCATTTCAGATAATAATGAAAACCGGTATCAGTTAGGCTAGCATCTATAGCGGCTAAACCATTTCAGAGATGAAAAAAGCTTTCCAACGCGGTGGTACTCTCCGAGGTAGCCGAGAATAATTCTTGCCAAAAACCATAAAAAGAGAACAGAACAACACAAACATTAGCACCATTGTCAGTGAAAATCTAGAGATTCTCCGTATATTTCCTTTCTCCAGCTTCTTCCTGGTGAGCCAGTGGTTCCGGCATGGGATAAAACTGGGGCTGATGCTGCTCTACTCAATCCTGAAACCATTATTAAAGCAGGAAAGGGGCTCAATTTCAGTCACATGTTCTTGTTTTCCAACGTCAGCACCTTTTCTTTTACCTTAAAGTAAAGTGTATCACCTCCTGATGTTTCGCTCCACCCTTCCACGCTTCGCCTCCACCTACAAGAGCTTGCTGCAGACCTGGCAGCGGCTGACTCTGGAGCGCTCCTGGCCTCCCTTTAGGGTCTCCGGGTTCGGTGGAAAAACAAACTGACGGTTGGGATCGACAATAGTCAGCCAAAAGCTGTACTTATTAGCAAAGTAGTGGCATGTTCCCTTGGCCCCGTTGCACTCGATGAATGGAGTCGCGCGGAAATCTTCCAAGCAGGAGCCAGGAGACACCAACGACTGACCGCCACCTTCAGCGCCGGCTGCCGTGTGCTGTGGTAGAAAATAAAAACAAAGAAAAGTTTCTCACCATCTCCCTCCTGCTTTCTTTTTTTACTTTAACTTGTACACAAGTTTTATAGCTTGTATCTCTATATTTAAAACTATAACAAGTACAGCTACAACTCAAATCTACAAATATGAATTAATTCTACAAGTTTGACAAAGGAAAGTCAGAAAATACAAGCCAGTTTTAGAAATACACAACATGTCAACCATTTTACACGGCTACTCAAGAACCAGATTTCTCTAATCCCAAACCAAGCAAGGAGAGAGAGGGTCTAAGATTCTCTGTCTCCACAACAAAATTAAACCACTACACCACTGTCCAATGCCAGTGCCACTGTTATAGCTGCCTGCACTACTTCTCTCTACTTAACTAATAGAGACATGTTTTTCTGGAAAGACAAGTTTCTACTTTTAGCTAATTCCACTCAGGGTTCTTAAATGTTTTATTCATCCATAAACTGACTCACCTTTAGAGAGTTGTGATGGTTGAGCTGGCTTTGGTCAGCTTGATTGGTTATATTACATTAATGTCATTGGAACTTGAGTAGGTGTGTAAAATGTGGGACAAATGTTTTGTACTTGTAATTAATCCATACTTCTAGATTTGACTTGTACCATTTGTTATACTTATAAATAATAAAAAACAATTTACAAAACTTGTATAAAAGTTATAAAACTTAAGTCCCTAGCCTTGCGCCAAAAAAGTGGGCAACATTATAGCATCTGACATATTAATCGTGATATAAGTCAGTGGTTCCCAAATCTTTTCCTCGGGCCCCCCTTCATACATATACTAAAATGCCATGGACCCCCTGCTCCACCCTGTGATGAAACCATGCTTGGTTTTAGGCTTTCAAAAGTGAGATTATCTCCATAAATAATGTATTGTAATGTGGTTTCCCGCTGCTCCAAATGGACCGGATTATCCGTGGGAGCAGACCAGACAAGACAAGACAAGACAAGACAAACGCTGCAGACAAGAGAAACTACTTAAACCTCTACGTTTACAGAGGTGACTGCGCTGATCTATGATCAGTTAATTGTTTGTATCTGACAGAACCTGATTTATTATTTCATATCTTAATTGGAATCCAAGCAGTCAGCAACTTTCATACACTTTTTTTTACATTTTCTTAAATTTTTTTGGCGAATAAGTATTGAAATGTGTAATATGTCATGTGCTGTTTATCTTGAATTGTATTTACTTACTAGAAGACCTGATAGAACCTTTGCTTTAATTTAATTCCATTTATTTCCTTTTGTGTTCATATATGTTCAACTTAAGAACTGACACAGGGTGTGCTGTCTTTCACTTTGTACTTGATCCTTGACCCTTTTAACTGATCAATTACACATTTTAGTTAAATAAATAAATAAATAAAGTGAATGAATAAAAACAAAGACTATAACAACTCTATTGCATCTTAATAAATGACTGTAAAAGGGAAGAAGTAGTTATTAACTTACCATTAGGAAAGAATATCCTATCCAGAGGCTTCTCCAGCCAGGGGGGCATTTGGGGATGGTCATGTCCTGACTGTGGACCGCCACCGCCTGAGATGGAGCCTCACACACTGAACACCTGCACATTGTTCATACAAAGGTCATGTATAATAAATAATAATACAATAAGGTGAGAGCTGACTACATATATGCACATATATGGTATTTTTTTTACGATAGAATCAATTTGATGTAATCACACAAAAACAATACCTGCTGATATAAGGTTCTATCTGGCCCTCGGCCACAGGCATCATGGGTATGGGTTCGGTTGTGGAGAGCCAGTAGGATTTGTCATTGCGGCTAGCGTAATAGCAGATATCACTGGGTGAACAGTAGAGGAATGGCATGGTGCTGAACCTGGGGAGGCATGAGCCTGGCTGACCTGGAGGGATGTGGACAAGTCACATATCTTTAACTTGAAATTAAAAAAAATCAAATAAATAATCACTGTAATCTAGAACTTTGCACATAGTTTTGTGGCACATAATTTAATGAAAACAACAGATGGAGATGATTTCTTGGACTTTTTCAATGTAAGAGTTAAAAAGTTTAATCTTTTTACTTTAAGAATGTGGAATGAGGAAAACTAGAGTAATATTTTCAGACACATTAGTGAGGAGAAAATGATGGTTCCATACCAAGGTCTTGGTTGTGTGCCTTCTCCTGTCCCTCTACATACAGGAGGCTGTATCCATCCCACAGTTTGGCCATGCCCTGAGGACACATGGGAACCTGGTAGTTCTGGCTGTGCTTCACAAGAGTGTAACCAATGCTGAAGCTGCGGCCAACGCCGCCAGGATTGCCAGGACGGCCGACTGCACCTGGGAAACCTGAGTAAAACAATAAAAAGAGAATGTTAGTGGAGGCAGCAGGGTTATGTTCTCCGAAGGTAATGTTTTCATTTTAATTTTCTTTGTACTTTTTAGAACTGAACTTTGTATGTGCAGGTTGCACAATTTCCAGCATCTGAAGACACAGAATCTGAAGTTTTCTGAACTGAAGGAGCAAAACTAAGTCAGCATTCCATGTCACAGCACTTACAAGTGCAGGTGAAAAGATATTTCACTGATAAAATGAACTAAACAAAATGAAAAATATTTTATCTTCTGAAAGAAACTATAATCTTACAGTAGTTTTTTTTATTGTTATTAATTATTAGTCCACTCCTCTGGAGTGTGTTGGCTGGCATACATGGAAAGAGAAAATGAGTCAGCTCCGTCTCTTTGGTGGCCTCATTGATGCATTTCATATCTAGTATGTTGTCCAGCTCAACTCCTAGATCTTTGCAATCCCCCACCTCGTCTCCCAATACGGAATCAGTGATTTGACTACTCCTGTTTTCCTAAAGGTCACAAATATATCTTTTATTTGTGTTCTAGATGAGGGGACTCAGTTTATCTCTAAGTACCACTTCACAGCAGTTATCTGCACAGCAGTCAAGGACCTGGACAAAAGTGTTGGATGTTTCTGCACCTCTGGTAATCCCCACGACAACAGAGTCCTTTTGCAGTTGACAGAATCTAAAATGGTAAAAGACCCTTCATGCATCAGACCAGGACGGCGGTGTAGGAAGCCTAAGTTGTTTGGGTGTTTCTCTTTTGCACTTCAATGACCGAGTCAAGTATCATAAAACTACAGCATGAGTCATGACTAATGTCCCACCAGCTGATCCTTTAAAAGCGCCTGCTTTGTATACTGCTTAATACTCTGCTTTGTTAAAGTCTTACATGTGATAAACTTTACAGAGCACAACATTAGCAATCGTTAGCTAACACTGCTAACTCAGCACCATGAATTAGACGCTTTCCAGTGCTTGTTTTATTTATCCTATTTCATTTTATTTACTGTTATTGGCTTGTGTGAATCTCTTTTTTGACACATGCCATTGGTTCTGATTTTGTTTTTGATTATTGTGATGTATGTCCTGTGTGTCTGTGTTTTGGCTGCAAAACCAATTTCCCTCCGGAGACAATAAAGGAACTGAATTGAGTAATTTCTCCCTGATGTACCATATTTCTCCAAATTATTCTTCCTGGTCTTATTGGTTACTATCAGCTTCATGATTTTAGGAATATTGTGATCTGTCATGCTTTTGTGTAATAACATGTTCAAACACATCTTATGGTAGTTGCTCTCTTTCATGCTATGTTCATTTTTATTTCTCTTCTTTTTTGTGGTACAAAACTCTAAATTAAACCAGTTTAACTGCAGTACAAATATAGATATATATATAAAAAAATAATTTCTTGGTACATCTTACACTTTTAACCTTCAATGACTAAGAGAACATGATTTAATCACAAGACCTTTAAGTGCTATAACAAAAACTGACTAGGAGAATGTTGTTTCACAATGACAGACTATGTAAAACCAGAGATATGATAGACTGAATTTGATATTTCAAAATATGATCATTGTATCTGAGTGTAAAAGTGGGATTAGGGCAGACAGGTTTTTTATTTTTCTTTGCTTTAATCTACTTTCTTATGTAAAGAAGTAGATTTAAACTTTCAGAGTTCACTTCAGACTTATCAGAAAGAGGCATAGAGGCAGCACAGTAGATAGTAGTGGTCCGTCTATAAATTAATAAATGAGTAAACAAATGAGCCCTTAGGGTATGTTTTAACCTACAAAATACAATTTGTACCAAATTCGTTGACGTTTAACAGAAATCATTTTAATTTGAAAAATAGACGTTGAACCTCAGATAAAAACAAATTGTAAAACAATTTTAAAAAGTTTAGAAAAGTTTCTGTCTGTCAACAACATAGCATTTATACAGTGTAATTTCAATTTACATCCATTTGTCAAATGTAAGAGTATTAAGTTTAACACAACAAACACATTTACCACAGCATTTATATGAGGTGAAACATGTCATATACAAGGTCAGTCGCTATCAGTTTTACTTCAATAAAATTAAGATGTGGGCCTTTGTATATTATTTATTAATAGCATGTGTTAAACAATATGAGGATATAACGACTCAAAATTTTCCATCAACAATGATTAAATTTCTATTTCATTTCTGACTACTGGCCATGATGATTTGTACCAAAATTGTGTTAAAAAAAGAAAAAAGTTTAGGTTACAAGCAGACATAATACTAACCTTGCTCTCCATTGGGTCCAGGGAAACCAGGGGGTCCAGCATCACCAATGGACCCAGGAAAACCTGGTGATCCTGTTCTGCCAAGTGAACCTACAGGTCCAGGTCGACCCTTTGAACCTTATGCAGGAGAATTATTTTCACTGTGTGACTGAAGATGCACTCGACTACTTATATTAACTCTAATATTTTTAATTCCCCCTGGACTAATAATACAAGATCCACATTTCATCCTTAAAAGCTTTAAACTTTCAGATACACCTTAGCATTCAGTTGGATGGAAGTGTAACTTTTGTCAGACTCTTGCAGAATTAAACTAAATCTGCCAACCACTACCCACAAATTCAAAGCTTTATTTAATTTGTTTAATCTATACAACAACAGAAATAAATACCAAAAAGGAAAAAAAAAAAAATGTACGGGATTTGTGGTAAGTGCTGTTATTACACACCTGGACGTCCGGGCAAGCCAGGCTGACCGGGCACTCCAGGATTACCAGAGGCTCCTTGTTCACCAATAAAACCCATTTCTCCAGGAATTTCCTCTAAGTTTACAGGAGGAATTGACAATGCGACTCCAGGGGGACCCTTCCGCCCAGGAGGCCCTGGTGAAGAGGAGAGAGGAGGACAAGACATAAAGAAAAGATGAGCGATGGAGGGAAAATGCACAGTGAATTAAATAGTGTAGTAAAGAGTGAAATTAAAGGTGGTGAAGTATGCAAGAGAAACATTCACATCCTGTACAATCACATTTCACATATGAAATTCTGCTCATGGAGACATAACCTACCACGTCCTCCCTTACGGCCTTTGTTTCCAAAGTAACCGGGGTCACCAGGATACCCCTTGTAACTAGGAGCGCCAGCGACACCAGAATCACCTCGAATTCCTTAAAAGCAGAAACACAATACTTTACATGCTGTTTTACTTTTTATTAAAGACACAGAGTAATTCTAAATTTGGTTCATGTTGTGCCTTTGGGCTCCGCCTCACCTTTGAAACCAGGACTACCGGGACGTCCAGGGCCTGCAGGGAGTCCTGGTTCTCCTTTTGCACCAGGGAATCCTGTGAAACCTGGGGACCCAGGATCACCACGGTCTCCCTGGACTGTGCCTGGACCAGGTGGCCCAGGAGGACCTGGAGGTCCTTGTGTACCTGTTAGAAGGAAGACAGTGTTACGCCTTGTTTACAACAGCGGAATGAAAACTGTGTCCGTGCAGGAGAAAATGCAAAGAGAACCGGAAACAATGCAGCGCACATGCCAGGCCTCTAGAGGGCAGTGAAACTTTGCAACAACACACCCAGGTGTGTAGAGCAGGGGTGTCCAGCTCCGGTCCTCGAGGGCCACAATCCTGCAGGTTTTTGATGTGTCCCTGCTCCAGTTGGATCTATTTAATTTGAGTCAGGTGTGTTGAAGCAGAAAACATTGAAAACCTGCAGGACAGCGGCACTCGAGGACCGACTTTAGACACCCCTAGTGTAGAGCATCCTCCCCAGACTGCAAAACACAACAAAAGAAGCGTTACATGTGAACCACTAATTATCTGGTGCATGTAACATCTGTGTCTTCGCTGATGGCATAAATACTCAACCAGTTTTCCTTCAGCTGACCAAACAAATTAAAAAGATGTAGCAGCACAAACATGACATGTTTGCCATTGTTGTTGTGCTTTTTGCTGGTTAAGCAGGGTCTGAGCGCACAAGTGCAAGATGACATAAATACGCCATCGTCGGCAAAAGATTCCACTTCTAGTTTACACTGACGGGACTTGCCTGGCGTTGTGACAAAATTTCACGCTGGAGGCCGTTATCAAATCTTTGCAGTTTTAATCACGCAAAACAACAAAACTTTTGCGTTTTCCTATCTCAGCGTTTTGGTGTAAACAGGGCCTTAGGAAAGAAAGAGGGAGAGCGGAGGAAAGCTTCACTGAGCTGTTTTTACCATATTCTCCATCCAGTCCAGGGAGCCCAGGGTCTCCTACAGGTCCAAAAATATTTGAACCCTGAATACTACCAGGAGGTCCAGGCAGACCGGGGATTCCTGGAAGTCCAGAACTACCTGGTAAAGGAAAAAAAACAAACAAGAAACCAATCCAGCAGTCAACACTTATCTTACCTTTAATGAGAATTTTCATTTTCTCCGATTTCTAGCTCACCTGGCTCTCCTTTCTGTCCCTTTTGTCCAGGGTAGCCTGGTCCTCCAGCGAAGGAAATGCCTCTTTCTCCCTTAAATCCTGGAGCACCAGAAGCACCAGGGAAACCTCCAACAATTCCACCTGTATGCAAACAACAAAAAGTTTAACAACAGTTAATATTCCACAACTGCAAAGTGCAGCAGATGGAGGAACCATTTCACTGCTGACTGTGTTTCAGTTTATTATCGTCTTCTGTTGTGTAATGTTTGTGTTTTTGAGAAGCACTGACTCAACTTCCGTAAGATGTGCTCATCAGCTAAGTGGGTCTTAAATTATACACACACACACACACACACATATGTGTATATATATCTATGTATATAAATATAGATATATATATATAATTTCCTTCAGGAAAATTAAGGATATCAATCTCGACTCCCCACTCCTGATAATTTAGTTTCTCACTACAATGATAACCTCAACAACCTTCTTAACATCTTTGCTCCACTGAAACACAGATGCGTTTCCTTCAACCGCTCTGCTCCATGGTTCTCTCCCACCCTGCGCCAACTTAAAGCCAAAGGACGCCGGCTTGCCAAGAAAACTGGACTCACCACCAAGGACATGTACGATAGCCACATTCTTCTATATAAGGACCGTATTGCTTCAGCAAAATCCACATACTATTCAGGTTTAATCTGTTCTAATGAAGGAAATTCTAAATCTCTCTTTTCAGACACGTTCCCTCCTCATCTTTACTCAGCTAACTTCTGCAATTCCCTTTTGTCATTCTTTACGTCAAAAATCTCAAATATCCATCAACAGCTTGCCACTGGAGGAGCTGCTGTCTCCATCGCGGACCCTCTACCTCCATTTCTTTCTATCCCACACCCATTCTCAGCTTTCACTCTTCCATCCACATCTGATGTTTCTGAACTGATTCAGAAATCCAAACCTTCCACCTGTCTGCTCGACCCTCTCCCCACAGTCCTAGTTAAAGCTTGTCTCCCTTCACTGGTCCTCACATCACTGCCATCATTCATTCCTCCCTCAACACTAGCCTTCAAGACTGCTGTCGTCACTCCGTTCATCAAAAAACCTGGTACTTCGTCCCATTTCTAATCTTCCCTTCATCTCCAAAATTCTTGAAAATGTTGTCGCCTTCAGGCGCTCTGCTCCCCGGCTCTGGAACACACTCCCATCTGAGATTCGGAACATTGATTCTCTTCCATCATTCACATCTGCACTCAGAACCCACCTGTTTAAACTGGCCTACTCCCTATTAATCTTGTAATTGACTGTTTTATGTAGTTTTTATCTCATTATTTATTTATATCTTTTAATCTGTTTTTAACTCTTATATAATTTTTATTTATTTATTCATTTTTTCCTTTTGTGTACAGTGACCTTGGGTGTAGAAAGGCGCCAAGAAATAAAATTTATTATTATAAAATTTATTATATATATATATATATATAACCATAAAGATACATATCCACCATGGAAGAGGAGGTTGGAGGCTAAAATCAAGGCAGCTCGGAGAGAAGTGAGCCA
>JBAFTB010000006.1:25328987-25340660 GCA_037177355.1 Melanotaenia trifasciata
GATAGATAGATAGATAGATAGATAGATAGATAGATAGATAGATAGATAGATAGATAGATAGATAGATAGATAGAGATTAATTTTTGACAACAGGTTGTCTGCAAGTTCAGCACGAGTCTGTTAATGGCTCATTAATGTATTTTGAGCTGTGGAAGTTGAAGCAGGGAAACATAAAATCTTTAGAGAGGGCCCCTCGGGACAAGATGATGGAACCCAGATCTAATAAGCTGAGAAAAAACAAAACAAAACAAAAAAAACAGCAGAAACAAAAAACAAAAACAAAAAGCCAGGAACTCACTGGATTTCCAGGGTATCCGGGTTGTCCTGTCCCAAAGCCAGGAGGACCAGGATCCCCTCTGGTCCCATTACAGCCATCTGATCCTGGACGTCCTCTGCTACCTGGCTGTCCAGGGTGACCCTACAGGATCAGAAAGAAAAGAGGGCTCTTGCTCTATTAAGCAACAAAAAAGCTCACAAGTTAGCTGCTTCCCAAAATGTCTGAAATTAATTTTTAAATTCTCCGTACCAACATGTTCAATATGATGAACAAACTAGGGGATTGTCCTTTATTTGACCCAATGCAACATACACAAACCACTAGAATTCTGTTTAGAAACTGAAATGATGTGCTAATTTTCTAAGATTTTGACATTCCATGTAAAATGTTAAAGTCACCGCTTCATTCACCTGTTATGTTAGGATGGTTGTTCGGCAATGCATCCACTAGAGGGCAGTGTAGACTTTTCCTTAGCTGCCTTCAAACTCGCAACCAATTCACATTCAGTCTCCTCCCAACTGTTCTTTGGGAGTTCTCTATCCCTATGTTCAGGTAAAGTAATGTCATGGATGTGTTTTAGTACACATCTGCGCAACCTCTCTTCAAAAAGTTGCACCATTTCAGTTGTTTTCTTCTTCTTTGTTTCTTTCACTGGTCGGAGCCATACAATTCAACATGGCTCACTGGATTTCTGGGGGTATTGCTCTGTTTGTTACATTTGGGTATACGTCCACAAACAAAATTATTATAGGATGTTCTGTAAAGGCTTCGTCCATAAATGTATATGTATTTCACTGGAGCATAAATGGGCCTTTAGCCTTGTTCAGGAGTAAAACACTCTTTGGAATTACTGACTTCTTTATATACTTATTGACTTTTTGACAAAAGCTTCAAAATACTTTATTTAGACTATTAAACTCCTGCAAAACAGTTGCAACAGTGATGACAAAATGAAAACTCCTAATGTTCAAAATATAAAATAAATAAAAAATAACATGTTTCAAAGACTGATTACAATAACAAGGTTTGCGTAACGTTAACAAAACAGGATAAAGAGAATGAACTTTTGGGAAATGTCCTAGATGTTGTTTATTTTGTTTAGTTAACTGAAAACAAACAAACAAACAAACAAAAAACAAAAACAAAAAAATTCTCCCTGGGACTTTCTAGACCCTAAAATAAATTATCTTTATAGCTATTAAATTTTATTCCAAATCAGGATCACTCAAAATGTTAAAATAGTTTATAGCTATTTATTTTTTATATGAAAGTGAATCATTAATTCCTAAATTCAATTCAGTATAATGATTTAAAAATTACTTTAGAAAAACAGTCTCCATGAAAATAAAACAAAAGACATTTTTATGTCATACTTGATCAAATCTACTATTAAAATAAAGATCCCTAAACCATCAAGTCAGTAAGATGACAGTAAAATGAGAACATGATGCGTTTGTGGTTTACTTACAGGCACTCCATCACTTCCTTTAAATCCCGGCACTCCCATGGGTCCCTGCATAAGGGAATAATCAGTTGGTTTAATTTGTAATTAGTTTAGAAATCACCACCTAGTGGTTAAAACATGTGAAAGACTTTTGAAGGACATTGTTTAGATAAAGGTCTATATTTACTGAAACCGGTCAGTCAAAACTGAGATCACTATTTGGTAATTAGCCACATTTCACACGTAAAAATATGGTACAGCATTAAACTACTTTCATGATACAAAGCACCTCTGACAGATAAAGGTAAAGACAAAGCTAAATTGGTCTCCAAGGATCAAATTTGTGCTTCCAGCAGATGCTTTGAATTCGTAGACAACACCCTATTTGCCATGTTCCTGAAACCAATCCTACACTATTTTTTGTATTGTGAAATAACATGTTATTTAGTATTTTTAGCCTTTTCCCTTTGCATTCTGCTGTCTTGACAACCCAAGTTGATGACAACTTGGACATGAAAAGTACTGTATTTTCCAGACTGTAAGTCACACATTTTTTATAGTTTGGTGGGCTTCCAACTTATAGTCAGGTGCAACTTCTACATATATAATTTAACATGTTTTTAAATGTTAATGCCTACTCAAGGACATAAACCAAAGAGTAAACATTACCATCTACAGCCGCAAGAGGGTGCTCTTTGCCAGTGAAAACTGGTCACGAGAAATCACACTTTGCACGGGTGCTTGCATGTTGTGGAGATGGATTGAAATTGCTACCGATGGTCATTTTCAAACAAAAGTCCATACCAAAGACAAATTCCCCCCGACAGCTGTCATGGCCGTGAATGAAAAGTGATGGATGGATGAACTTCTGGCTTACACAGTGTTACACTATGCATCCTGATTGCTTCTTTAAAACACGCAAAGCTCTGCTTATTATAAATTCTCCCTTGGAGTGTGTGTGAATGGTTGTTTGTCTCTCTGTGTTGGCCTGCGATGGACCAGCGACCTGTCCAGGGTGTACCTCTCTCACCTGCTAACGGTTGGGATAGACACCAGCTTCCCTGCAACCCTTAATTGGACTAAACAGTACAGGAAGTTAGTATTAATTCGTAATTATTAGACACACATTATTACATAATAATTGTAATTATTAGACACTCTTAGACACATATTGTCGTCTGTTGTTCCGTGTGCTATTGTGTAGTTGAATAACTTGCCTTTCCAGATTAAATGTCTGTCCTTGGTCTTGGATGTTGTTAAATAAATTTCTAAATAAATGTGACTTATAGTCCAGTGCAGCTTATATATATTTTTCATCTTCATATTTTTTGACTGTTGCGACTCCAAAGCGACTTATAGTCTGGAAAATACGCGAAGTGAAGAAATGTGACTTGCTCCAACTCAGATGGCACTAATGGTGCAGGCTGACATTTGCTCTGCTCAGACCGTAACTCAGCTTAAACTGCTGAATGTTAACTTGCTGCTCAGTTACAAAATGGTTTTGTGTTCCTGCTGATCAGCACATTTCATATAACTAGTACAATTTTATTAAATATAATTTAGTATACCAATAGCAATAAATATTGATAATTTATCTGTGACACCCACTTTGTCGCCTTTCTGCCCAGGTGGTCCTTTAATTCCAAGGTGGCCCTTCTCTCCTTTAGGCCCTTGAGGCCCTAGGGCCCCTTTTGATCCCTCTGGGCCACTTGGACCCATTGAACCAAGAGGCCCTGGACGACCCTGAAAGAAAAAAGAAGGCATCCAAGTGTAAATCAAACATGTGTGCTGCTCATTGGGGCTCCATTTCATCCGTAGAAACAATTCAACAATTGTCAGTATAAGCTATTTATTTAAAAGGTGAGTCAAGAAGTTTATTTTATTGTAAATCCTTCAAAACATTTGCTGATCCTTAAAACCTCAAATTAAACAAAGAAAACAAAATCATGAATAAATGACAAAAAAAAACAGTCTGAAAAAGCCAGTGAGCAAGTGCTGAAAAATTATTCTAGGGAGAAACAGTAAAAAGAGCTAAACTGGAGTTGTGATATTAGCTATTAGCATTTATCAACAACAAATTAGTGGCTCATTAAACACAATACACATTATAATATGGTTGTAAGCAGACTGTCTTTGAACTTTTGCTTAGCTAAAAAAACAAAAAAAACAACAAAAAAAATAAAACAACAACAACAACAACAAAAAAACAAACAAACAAGGTAATAAAAAAACCATCACATGTAAAACAAAACCAAAAGTAAAAAAAAACAACATATTTTTGGCTGGTATTATAAACAAAATGGTAAATAGACTTGTATTTATATAGCGCTTTTCTAGTCAGTTTGACAAAGCACATTCACAGCCACACACACACACACACACCAGGAGACAATACAGGGAAGCCCGGAATCGATCCACCAACCTTCTGGTTGGAAGACGACTGCTCTTCCTCCTGAACTACAGCTGCCTACCAAGTCTAAATTGACAACCAATGGTTAGTAGTTGTATCCTTAACTTTGAGCACGATTGGCCCTTACAAGGGCTGAAAAACAACATACTTATAAAAACAATAATAGAGGACAGTGGTGTTTATTTTCAACTGATGCTCAAAGTTTAGACCCCAGATTTCACAATATATGACCGAAAGTGTATTTTACTGCAAACAATGTTTAGAAATGATTTAGTTGCTGAAAGTGATCAATGCCATCTGTGTCTATTGAGTCAATGCATACATACTTTGGGTATGTCTTTTTTCTCAAAAGGTTTTTTTTTTCAAAATATAGCCATGGCATTTGCCAGGGATTTCCAAAGGAGGCCATGTTGTTGTTTAACTGATGACAGGGGAGCAAGATAAAGTAGTACTGTGTAACTTTTTAACCTAAAAAGTATGTTTCTCTCATTCTGATGGCACATTGACACTCATTTTATACATTGCTGCAGCTGTTTTTGCTCAACAATGTCCAGAGAATGAGAAACAAACCTTATTTTTCCAGGAATTTGTATCACTTTACAGCATTTCACTGCACAGCATCACATGGCCACAACTGGATATCAACACACTGTCTGTCTTGAATGCATTTTGTGGCTGATTCTGCAAAGTAACGCAAGAAAACACTACCGAAGGAGAGAGAGAGAGATAAGACAAGAGTCAACATAAGACTGACCTTCACTGGCTGGAGAGAGTTCAGAGAAGAGACAGGTTGCAAGATAGATGCCAAATTAGTCATCATTAGGCGGAGCCTCTGTGAGATAATTTGCCCAAGGTCAGCAGTGCACCCACCCCCCCACCACCCAAACACACACACTCGCACACACACACACACCTTATGTGATTATGTGTATGAAATAAATGCTTAAAAGTTAAAATAATCAGAGCTTTAAAGGTATAAGAAGTAAAGAAAACAGAAACTGAAATCCACTGTGAATCTTTCATCTACTGAATGAACTTGCAGGTGACAGACTGCAATGCTAAATATCAACCACCTGATGGCAGCAAACAGACAAACAACCAATGTGAATAGGTGCTGAATTAGCGGGAAGACCTCCTCTAGAAGGCTGGACTGGAAAATGCACTTCATTAAACACCGTGAGCTGCTGACAGCTGGCAATTAGTTCATATTTTAGGCAGTAAAATAGCATAAAGAAAGGAGAGACTGACAAAAATAAGATGAACAGATGTTAGTTTTTGGGTCAGAGAAAGGTCACATGATCTGATTTTATTGCCAAAAACTTACTTTCACAGTCTGAAACTTGGTTTTGTTTTATTATGATTATCATTATCCTGCTAATTGAAAGGGCTTCCTACTAAAACCTACATGCCATTGCAAGACCTGTGAAAAACTAATTCCCAAAGCTTGAAAATAAGCCTTTTGTTTTTATTAATGTTACAAGAAAAACGTGCTTAAAATTCCACTGATAAAGACACGCATCGTAAAATACTTGGTTATTTAAATAACTGCTGCAGACAAGACATTTATACTGTAGCATTTTGAGCTAATAAAGTTTCTCCTCATTTCCAAATTCTTGTCTCGATTTGACATCTGCCTTTAACCTCAACTTCAAAGGTTAGCAACCCAAACAATGAATCACATCTTCCACATTCTGTAATTCTGAAAATTGACAGACAATTTCCTAGAAAAAAAACAAACAAAACAAAACAAAAAAAAACAAGTTGTGAAGTAGCTTACGGGCTTGTACAAGCTTTCCGTCTGTGTAATTCATCTAGTCTTTAAAGTGTCAGCATCCCAGATTTTCTCTATTGCCAAATTGTTTGGTGTTGAGGTTGCCGCTCTGCTTCCAGCCTATGTGGCCTCGGGGCAGGCAGGTAAGCGTAATGACAGGGCTGTGCCAGGTAAAGGTAGCTTGCTGGAGCTATCTGTTCCACAGTTCACACTCACATCTGGTTTCATCCAGAGAAAATATGCAGGACTTCCACACAGGAGCCACTTTCTCTCACACCTCACCTTACCCATCGCTCGCTGTACACCTCTGCTTTTGAATGCAGGAGATCCTTTCATCCTCTGGTTTATCTCTCCTTTTAGCCAACATCCCTCTACCATGTACCGGCCAACCACTTCCTGTTTCCAGCCTCTAACCAGCCACCTGTCAGCCAGTCTGTCAGATGTTAACTGTGCTCCAGTGAATCACTTTTTAAAGTCAATGTTTATGCGAAAAGTCCCACATGAAGACATATTTCAGCGGGTCATGGGTCGCCTTGTAAAAAAAGCTTTGAGTTCTTTCAAGTATTTATTTTTCAGGTCATGGGTCACTTCAACGGACTCAGCAGTCTGCCTGGTGTTAAGTAAAAGGTGAGAGGTGAAATGTTAGGTAAGGTGAAAAGATTCAATTTTAATTCTTCAATCCTTTTGGTGTCCAGATTCTGATAACAGCTGACTCTGGATATATTTGTAAAAGCAGACTTTCCTCCATTTATGTAAAGCTAATAAACATGAGACATGACTTCTAAAATCGAAACTTCAGAGGATCTCTTTGATGGTCAGCTGGTTAGTGTCCCTGACTGTTTGAGGGAGGAGGCGACCTCAGTTTCTGGATTTAAACCAACTTAGAATCTTTATTCTGTAACAAAGCATGGAAGTAAAACTGCAGTTTGTGGAAAATAGCAAGATCAAAAAATAGGAGAGCAGAGATAAAAGGGAGGATATGAAAGAGAACTCAACATCAAATAAGTTCTCTACCAAATCAACTGATTTTAGATGCTTTGATAAACTTTTTCTTGCAAACTCTGGTTTCACCAGCGTAGGATCTCAGTAATTAAAGGTAACAGTAGTGGTGAAGGTAAGTTACATATTTGCATCACAAAGGTTGGAGTCTGAAGAGATTTACTCACTTTGGGAACAAGCACCATGTGGCCATTTAAAGAACTAAAGTTATACTTCCACATTGGCTTGGTATCAGGAAGCAAATGAATCCTTGTCTTGCCACATGTTCTCAAATATCTCAGGATCTTGCTCCTTCTTGCTCAGAAGCGATAGTAGGATTGATTGTGAGATGAACCATGGGATCGGTCTGTGTCACTTGGGAAAGCCACAGTCGGTCGCCATGTCGGCTGCATCCTCATAAACGACTGTTCATCGTCTTTGCTGCGTTATAATCTTTGATAAAACGGGAGTCTTGTGTCGTGTGAAAGACTGCCACACTAAGTCACATGATTAAAAAAAAGATAGAAAAGTAGGCCACAATGTTAGATTTGTTTGGTTTCCTACTTTTAAAAGAGGCTTTGGACAGCAGGTTGCCAATGTAACTGAGACGTTGGATGGCCTGGGTCGCAGCGATGAGGGAAGGACATCACTTCCACCGACATCTCCCTTCATGTGTGTTTGCTCTCGGCATTTTCTTAAAAGCAAGTAGGAGAGTTTTTGTTGTTGCTGTTGTTTTTATTGTGTAAGTAATGTTAATGAATATACTTTATTTCGGCACGTTAGGTCACGTGTCTGACACAGACCGATTAGGGCTCAACGGCAGTAAATGAGGGTGCTGCTCTAGTCCGTTGTGTGAAGAAAGTGCTGAGCCAAAAGGCAAAGCTCTCAATTAACTGCTCTTATTTGTTCATACCCTCAAATATGGTCACAAGATTTGGGTATAACCAAAAGAATGAGATCATAGATTCAAGTGACACCCACTAAATAAACCCCAATAAACTTTTTCCAGAAGATAGCTGGGCTTAGCTTGAAACATCAGGTAAGGAACTCACACATCTGGAGGGAGCTTGGTGTAGAGCCATATCAAAAGGAGTTAGCTGAGGTAGTTTGGGGATCTGATTAGGATGCCATCTGGTCGCCTACCCTTGGAGGTTATTTGGGCTTATCCTACTGGTCATAGACACCAGGGCAGACCCAGGATCCAACAGGGGGACTATATATCCTGTCTGGCCTTGCAATACCCTGGAATCCTCCAGGAGCAACTGGAAAGTGTCACTGAGGAGAGGGTCGTCGGTCTCTTTCATGAACCTGTTGCTTCCATGACCTGACTTTGGACAAGTGATGGACTAGGGCTGGATGGATGTTTTTGTTTTGTTTTGACTCCCAGATGTTACTATGGAAATATGAAACATTATCATAAATCATGAGCCATGTTTCTTTTTATTTTTTAACCTCTTTCCCCCTATCGTCTTTTTTTTTTTAAAGGTAAAGTGCTTAACTATTTTACTAGTTATTACCATTCAGTGTTGGCAGCAGTTGCTTCCAAACAAATGTTCCAATAAAAATGACCATATAGATAATTTGTTCCTTTAAACTACCGCCTCTACAGACAACAGGAGGGAAATTCAACTTATATGAGTCACAAATAACCGATCCTAAGAAATAATACAGCTGTTTTGTGTACATTAACACACAGACAGTTTGAATGCAACTTTTTTGATATCATTGACAGGTGATCACTAATAGTTTTCACCCCTCAGTATATGGTCGAAGCAGTTCAGTTAAACGCAATAGCAATTTTGACAATGTTTGTTTTATGTACTTATTCTGGCATTGCCACTCTTAGGTATAGTTGTCTCCATGCAAGCATGTAATAAATCCTGTTACCAAAGTAAGCACCAGTGCTGTCTTTGCTTGGTCCACAGTTGCCAAAAAGTGAGGATCAACACATATTCTGACATTAAGCCAATAGACTGATGCTGTGTGTAATAAACCCAGGTTTTCCATTCAACTCCATAAACATTTTAAATGGTCACCCTGGGTGACGTTTCAAAAAGTTTGGTTTCGGTTCCCAATACTGCATTTAAATCTGTATAAAAGTGTAAATGCTCAGAAAAATCTAAGGTTATCAAAATATGCATGATCATGTAATGGGCCTAAAATGCATTCTTTGTTACTTTTCTGGACTCTATTTTGATATTTTAAATGCAGTCACTTTCACTGCCACAAGAGGTCACATATTCTTTGAACATAATTGTAGCTGTGCATTAAGGCACCACATGTGCTATAAATTTTTTCTAGTTATAATATATGTGATAAGTAAGTTGTAAGTTGTAATAAAATCTGCCAAATTCACAGTTAAATGGTACAATAATTCCTGGGCCATGGCGTGTTCAGTATAAGACAAAAACAAATATTCACATTATGCCAATAAATACAGCTCAATAGAACTGCTGACTCATAAGTTCCAGTTTAAGTCAAAAGTATTGAGAATCACACATAGACAATGCTATCAGTCTATTTTCTTGCCAGTATCTCTCCAAGTCCGGACACTGTCTTATTCCCTTGCCAGTTCTCATGTCTGTGTGTTTCAATGCCAGGTCTCCACCCAACTCTTCCAGACTAGCCATCCTCATCACCTTCCAGCAGACTGGTCAGTTTCTAGGCCCAAATCCCTTCCAGCACAAAGGGCACAATGGAGCCTATTCTGGGCTACTAAGCTCTTTGGACTTACTGCTCCCATTGGGCCTACCTCACTTCCTGATAGAGGACTGTGCTTGGACAGACAGATTCTGGCTACCATGCATGTGAAAACCAATGTGTGTGTGCGTTGTTCATGAATGCACACGCATACAAATATGAACACACACCCTCAGGCCCTCTGATGGTTTTATCGAGATGTATTGTTCTGAGGGCCAGAGGGTACTAAGGGGAAGATTTTAGCTGTCACACCGCATGCTCACTTGTGGACAATGATGGGCGAAATGTGGCGGGTGGGGCTGGTGAATGTTGGGTCTTTGGGCACAAGTTTAATCAGCAGGGTAGTGCAATAACCCAGTGACAGTTTGGATCAAAAGCAAACACATGAATCGACAGAATCTCAAATGCCCTTGACAAAAAAACAGCACTTCTGATGCTGTTAAGCATGAAAAACGTGAAAATAGTGAACTGACACCTCTGTAAATGGGAATGTTTAGGCTGTGTTATTTGTTTTCTCCTATTATCAGACTACCAACCCAAACACCTTTCTGTACTTCACACGTTTGTCTTGCTCAGTAATAATACAGCAACCGATGACAGGGCCAAAACGGTTTCCTAGTTGTTTTGTATTTTATGTAAAACTGACAGATCCCTATCCCTATTACCTATAACCTTATCTTAAAAAGTACTCAACCACACTTTTTTATATAAGAAAACTCCAGGGAATATGGATAATGTACTAAAACATTAATATTTCTGGCAACATGTCCTAGATCAGGGGTGGCCAACGTCGGTCCTCAAGAGCCACAATCTTGCAGGTTTTCCAAATTTCCCTGCTCCAACACACCTGATTTAAACTAATGAGTCATTGTACAGATCCTTATAGGCTGTTGGATCCATTTAATTTGAGTCAGGTGTGCTGGAGCAGGGAAATCTGGAAAACCTGCAGGATTGTGGTTCTCGAGGACCGACGCTGGCCACCCCTGTCCTAGATGATGGATTTTACTCACATCCTCTTAAATCTCATGCGCAGTTAATTTTATGAAATCAAGGAGGGAAAAAATTATGTACACTTGATATATTCAGGGAATTCCTTTGCAATTCCGTTCTTCAGATATAAAATCTAAATATACTGATGATGTGATTTTGTTGCTGCTGTACTCTTTCTTATTATTTGCACCATCACCAGAAAGTTAGTAAATTAAGCAATAAAACACTTTGGTCTTTCTTGTCAAAGATAAGGGCAATCCTATTTTAGTCTTGGAAGGTAATTAAATTACAACCCTTTCATTTACCAGCTGGGCCTCATTGGTGAAAAATAAAAGATGTTTTACGCATCTTAATAAAAGCACCTCAGCCTCCCATCGGTGTGTGCTGACACAAATTAAGCCATTCACAGGGAATCAGTGGTCTTTTCAGGTTCATAATTTTAAAGATCTCTAATTCAAAATGAATTTCAAGTTTGTTTTTCTTTTCACCGTCGTACATCTTGATGATTTTGGTCATCACTGTAGTCCTGCAAGGTGGCTTGTATGATGGGTCATTGGATGCAGTTTGCAACTCCTCTGTTAACCCCTCGTCTTCCACTATGTTTATCAGCCTGCAGTTCATTGCCATCCACTTAGCAAGCACATTAGTCAGCTTGTCGGTCGCAGACTTGCTTATATGCGGGGTGTTCTCCTGTTTAGTTTGGCGAAAAGCTTTGCTATGGCTAACTAACTTGCTAACGTCTTCGCTGCTAACGTTAGCTGTGGCTGCACTGCGACAGGGTGCTTTGCGTTGATGTGGTAGGCTAAACTTGAGCTGCTTTGGTGGTAAGCAAAATTCTTCTTACAAAGAAGGCATATCACTCTACCTTAATCAATGGTGCCGTCAGAACGTTTTTGAAAAGTAAATTTCCCATTCGGACCAACAACTCTTACATGCTCCTCCATTTTCACGTCTCCCACTCGACTCCTGACCTTGTCCTCCCAACTATGACGCGAGCCTATCAGCATTTTAGACAAGCCTAAACACAATAACAACCAATCAATGTCCACTTTAAGGTGTAACTGACCTTTGGGTTTTTTTTTTTTACCTCCGTTAATATATGT
>JBAFTB010000006.1:25347431-25358198 GCA_037177355.1 Melanotaenia trifasciata
GGCATCAGAAGAGAGTTCAAGATGTTTTCTTAAAGGAAAAGTATTAATCACATACATACTATAAACAATGCTTGACTCAGAGGTCTGAGACTCATGTCCTTAACAGAGGACAAAAATGAATTGTCGGGTCTCAGGAGGTTAAAATAAAAATTAGATCCATGTAGCCCAGTATTACTTGCTGAAACAAACAGTCACTACATAACCACAAACTCCAACTGTGGTTAAACGAAGTTCCTGAGGGAGATATGTGAGGGCAGCACAGCGCATTACAATCTGAAAGATGATGCTCTTGTGATGTTAGCTTGTATTTCTGAACTTGTGAGGTTTACTTACAAGTGAAAGAAAAAGATTAAAACCACCACTGGACCAAGCAGGTTGATGGAGAATGAGAAAGAAGAGACAGGAAAAGGATAAAGAGAGTGTCTGAAAGTAACTTAAAGCCTTTTCAATGCCTCCATACACCCACACCCACACACATACACACACACACACACAATGACCCTTTCTGTCTGTCAGTCTGAGTCTATGGTCGTGATGCTATTAACCTCCTGGTCTTCGGTGGCTTTGTGTAGGCTGTAACCTTTGACCTGTGCAAGACTTAACGTTGTGTTTGGCGATGGGGGCTGGGGACACCTTAACCGTTGGGTGTGTGTGTGAATATGGAGATGCTGAAGTTCAAAGCTATCATTTCAACACAAACAGCAAGACGAGCGAGTTTTGTTTATCAGGTCATTGTGGACAATGGGAAGGAACATGGCTGCTCCATCTCCACTTCACTAGTGCATGCATGCAAGTGAGCTAAAGGTGAAGCCTAAACAAAGCCCCCCGCACACCATTTTTAAATGGGCGCTCCTGCACCAAAAGGAGTGAGATAGATAAAATACCACACGGGGGCCCAAGGCTGTGTTTTTATGAATGTGAGTGTTGGGAAGGGGAATGCTTGGGTGACAGGCTGCTGCTGATAAGACTGTCCTGTCCATTAGTGCGACTGTAAGGTACATTACCATACAGGTCAGATATACACATGCAGATATTACCAAACATATACATTCAGAATTCACAAAAATATTCACGAAACTCACTCAACGAAGCCCAGATAAGCTCCACGATCACAAACAAAACACATTAAAGAACACATGAAAAGGAACCGATAGGCTGGAGATGTACTGAAAGATTAGGACACAGAAGACAGAGACAAGGATCAAAGTCGTCATTCATGCTTATCTGAGGGTCATTTTACTTCTTGCACTATCTGTGAAAATCTATACCTGTGTGTGAGTGTAAGGGCGTATGTTTAAAAATTTATCATGGTGTATTCTACATTAGCTTCCTGCTCACTTTGCTGTTTTGTGATGAAATTAAAGGGTCATTAAAAGACTGTTCTTCATAGAAAAAAAGACATATTGGACATAAGTGACCACTTTAAAGTATTCAGTAAGTGATAGAATAAAGCATTTTATGAATGGATATGCTTAAAACCCAAAGGCTGTTATGAACAAAATTGATGCATAAAAAGCCAAAAGTCTGGATGCTTGTGTAAGTGTCTCATCTGTAGTTATGCATTCTCTTGTTATTCTGATCCTAATAACTGTGTGAGAATTTAACAGCTTTATAAGGATAGTTATGAACTTCTACTCACCCAAGTCAGACAGATCAATGGGCACCATCTAAATTTACATTCTCTTCTTATTTCTTCCAAAGTCCTGGTTTTCCAATTGTCTAAAACAGTTTTTTAAAATTGGACTGGAGACATTAAGACAATAGTTTGTTGGGAAAATGAGTCAAACACTTTATTTATACCTTTATTTAACCAGGAAGTCCCACTGAGATTCAGAATCTCTTTAACAAGAGAGACACTATAATCTGTTCAGAAAATCAGGTTAGAGCGGGGGTTGTCAAAAATGAATTGGAAGGGATGTTTAAAGTGATTCCTTGCATGAAAAACCGAATCAGTTCTTAGTTTGAATCAACTTACAGCTGACTCTCGCACCAGCCCTGAATCAACACTAGAACCACTTTAATCCAAACTGGAGCAATGGACTGGACCAGTGTTGGAGGCGAACTAGCCCCTGACAGGCACGACCAGCCTTTCATAAATGGGAAAGCAATTTAATGTGTATTAAATGTTCTAACAAGCTTCATGGTTGCTTTTCGTATCATTTTGTAGTGCCCATCATTCTAGTTCAGATCGCATTTGCTTAAAATTTTTAAATTATTTCATCTTATTTCAATCTTTCTGGATTGTACAACTGAGATCAACAACATATAAATGATGAAATTGATTTTTCTCCTGCTTTTTGAGTAATGTTTATCCATGTAAACAGCGTGGCTGTTTTACAAGCTGAATACTATACAAACAGTTCCTGGGGTGAAAGTCAGTGTGATCATGATACGATATCATATTGATGTAGTTAATAACAATTCAATGTTTGGTGACATAAAGTCTGCTTTTATTTGATTTCATTAACAAGCCATCGATTGATATGAGAGGATATCACAAGCTGATTTAAGACAATTTATTTAATGTCAAATCACAAAAAGCAACTAAAGCTTCAAAACATATTTTAATTCTTTATGGAAGCGATTCTGAACCTTTTTTCAATTTAAAATGGATTAACAGAAATGCTTTTTCATTTTCAGAATATAGCTTTTTGACTCATAAATAAAATGAATAATAAATAATACAAACTGCATTTTCATTTCTTCTCCTAGACTGCTCATTTTGTAAGTGAATTAAAATAATAAAGAAAAGGACATTTAAGATTAAATTTTCCAAACATGCCCCAGCAAACAGGTACCAAAATTCAATTTGAAATGTCAAATTTGAATATTAAAATGCATTAGCAGAAAGGCTTTTTCATTTCAAGGTCATAGGTGCATAATTTAACTTGTAAATAAAATTAATAATAGAGTATCAAAACTGTATTTTATTTTCAACTTCCAGGGCTTCAGACTAACTTTTTTTTACAAGGAGCACAGTGACCCCTAACTTAAATTTTTAGGAGCGCAAGTAGAAAATTTAGGGGTGCACACTGAAATCACCTTGCATAGCAAATATTCACATTTCCTCTCATTTTGACTGTATTAGTGATAATCACTTTCTTTTTTTGCAGTTGACATAACATAAAAAAACTATCTAACTGGCCGCACTAATACTAAACAAGTAGACATAGAACTTGTCAAATCAAATCAGATTTGCTGATTTGATTTGACATTCACTTTGTAGTCGAAGCGGAAGGGCATCTTTGTCACCACCATCCCCCATAGGGCATGGTATGACAGCTTCAGGAACTGATACTCCTGTCCAGAGCCCTTGATATAGTCAGAGTCGCGACACTCTCATCGACTCCCGTGTACAAAAAATGGCGGCGCACTTCCATGTTACTGTAGACGTTCAATAGTTCCAAACACTGGATCAGACTGCGGCCATCGCCAATGCATTCTATTCGTTTTCAGAGGAAAGTCAATGCAATGTCAGTCTTATAAGTCACAAACATGCATGTACATTCCGTCGGACGTCCTGCAATAAATTAATTATGTCTGTTCCATGTGATAAGTTTTTATTTAAATGTATTTTGCCTTTCAATCAATCAATCAATCTTTATTTATATAGCACTTATATAGCAGAAATTCTAAAAGCCACAGGCAGCCAGTGAAGGGATCAGAGTACTAGTGTAATGTACTCCCACTGTTTGGTCCCCATTCATAAGTGGGCAGTTGAGTTCTGAATCAGCTGTAGACAGCAGAGGAGAGACTGGTCAATCCCAGAATAAAGGGAGTTGCAGTAGTCCAGTCTATAGAAAATAAAAGCGTGAATGACCCTTTCTAGGGCTTTACGGGGAAGGTAAGGCTTGATTCTACTGATAAGCCTCAAGTGATAAAAACCAGACTGGACTGACCTGCCTGTCAAATTTAAGGTTAAAATCAAACAAAACTGCAAGATTTTTAATAAAAAGACGAGTAAATGAGTCCAGGGAGCCAATCACACTGCTGCATCCTGTCAGCAGGTCAGATTTCCCAAAAATGATGACCTCTGTTTTATGTCTGTTTATACACAGGAAATTCATCTCCATCCAAATTTTCACATCCCGCAAACAATTCTGAAGATTTTCGATGCAATGATCTTCTGCAGATTTAAAAGACAGATAGATTTGGATGTCATCTGCATAACAGTGAAATGACACATTATATTTTTTAAAGATGGACCTCAGAGGAAATAAATATAATGAGAACAAAATAGGGCCCAGGATGGAGCCTTGAGGTACCCCCATAGTTAAGTGGGGCCCCAGAAGAAGAGAAATTACCAAGATGGACAGAAAAACTTCTATTTCTTTAATAGGACCCAAACCATTTGAAAACCATGATGTCAATTCCAACAGACGCATTATTAAAATGTCATGATCTACCGTGTATAAAGCAGCAGTGAGATTGAGGAGAATTACAACAGCAGAGGCTCCAGAATCAGCAGCTAAAAATACATCATTGCACCCTAAGAAGGTTTCAGTTTCAGTGCTGTGACAAGACCTAAAGCCAGACTGGAACTTGCCTTTGTATGTTATGATCTTTTACCCCATTACCTCCCAGCTTTTTTGTTTAGTTTGAATAAGTGTAGTCACATCTTTATTTCAGTGTACTGATCAAGTGCATTGTTATTCATAGATTCATAGAATTTGCTGTTCAATGTGACTTAGGTTAGTGGAAATGTATTAAAAATTAATAAAAAGGTATTGTTCTGTCACCTCTGTAGACACAACATACCTTACACAGTTTCTTATTGTTGCTTATTAGTGCAGCTATATTAAAATCCTTCCTGCTGACCGTTACAAGCCACTTCTTCCTCTGTTCTGGGTCCCTTGGAAATCCATACATTAGGAAGCCTCTCAGACTGGTTGGAGCATCTAAATGCTGCACAGTTCACCATGATTAACTGTTTTCTTATCTGTAAAATGTTATATATAACCATTACATATAATAGAATATCATAGAGTGGTTGACCTGTTACTCACTGTCACTCTTTTATCTTCCCTCTTTACTCTTGCATTACTTTTTCACACATACTTGTTCACTTATTTGGTAACACTCATTGATAACAGCTGTTCTACATTTATGTTCTGTTCCTAATTTAGCCATTACTGTCATGTAAAAAATTCTTTATTCAGGAGCAGCAGGCAGGAAAACTGACATGCATCAATTAGAGAGACAGTGCAGATTTGGACTTTTAAATAAAAAACATTGAAATGCAGCCGAGATACACAGTCCTCCCTGACGGGGATCTTCGGTGTTGTCTGCATTGTGTTTTTAAGTACTGTCCATACTTCTGGGATATTAAATGCTACCACACAGCTGGCTTTAATAAATGAAAGTAAGCCCTAACAACCTAATCATTTAACCTTACAAAAGTGAATTGTAAGGATGGTTAGCAGTAAGAAATATAGAGGCTAATGAGGACCATCATTTCTGGTCTTGAATAAATGCTGGCTCATTGGTTGAGATAAATATTTACCTCCAAAAATGTATGAAATTATTGTGCTGGTTACACTTATTTAATCTATTGTCAAACATGACTTGATCACCACTTAAATCAACATTAACATAATAATGCATTCAGTGACAAACGTGTATGTGCAGCAATAATTTTTTAATTTAGTTTTCACCCTCAGTAATCCGATCGCTGCTGTCTGTTCAGTAGTAGAGTCCAGCAGCGCGGGGTTTGTTTGGTTCTATTGGAGGCTCCATGGTCCACGTGACCGCTCCTACAGCGAAGTCAACGGATGTCGCAACTCTAAGTATATCGATGGCTCTGCTCCTCTCCAGTCACTGTTCCCAATTCCTCAGTAAGAAAAGTAGCTATTGGCTGTCCTAAAAGTCGCTAGAAGTCGCTAATTAGCATAATCAGCCTGGTACATATAGTTGTAATGGATGTTGCCATAAAGAGGGATGTAGTGGGAAAGGCAAAACTTTATAAAAGACAACCTAAAAATGTTTAGAACAGCAAAAAAAGATAAATAAATAAATAAATAAAATAATAATTCTGTCAATATTTTCTTTATTTTTTAGTACTGTTTCTTTTAAGTGTATTCTGTTTTTTAATTAAGGAGTCTGGAGCATGTCACAACACTTAACTTTTTAAATATCTTTGTCCACACTCTTCATTAATAGTGATTATTATAATGATGGTAAGCCAGCGCAGGATCATCCAGCAGCAGCTTTGTACGTTTCATTTTCAGCCTGGTCATGAAACAGAGGTGAATGTCGTCTGCTCTGAGTACAGCTGGGAGCTGCTGAGAGAAGACCAAGCCTCGTACGAGAGGGTCTGCACAGCACTGCTACTCATTGAGAAGAGTAAACTACCTTCATTCACGTCAGTCTCAAAAAGTCTCTAATAATAACAGAAAAAGTCGCTAGATTTGTCGTTCATTGCTTGTAAAAATACAAAAAAAAAAAAAAAAAACACAAAGAAAAAGTTGCTAGAAGGGTCTGAAAACTTGCTAAATATAGCGACAAAGTCGCTAAGTTGGCAACACTGAGGAATAATAAATTCCCCCAAGACCGGCCTCTTTTCACACATAAACCAATCAATCACAGTGGTTGTTTGTCCCCCCCCCCCCGCTCCAATTGGCTGTCTTCTTCGTTGGTGTTCGTCTTCTGTTCTCGTATTGAACTTATTTTAAGTCGGCAAACCAGCAGCTAATTTGCACGTTACTGTGAACTACTGGGCTGAAGAGGGTAGAAGAAGTTTGTTAGCGACAAAATAAATTCTATTATAACTACTACAAGAAAAAGACCGGCAAATATATCGGTCGCCATTGTAGAGTAGATGAAAAATTCACTCGCACTGTCTCACATTTTAGTCGCAAAATGCGACATTTGGTCGCAGTCTGGAGCCCTGACTTCAAAACTGCTCTTTTTATGACACAACTAAAAAGAAAAAGTAAAGCACATTGTTTTTTCGTTTTCATGTCTGCCCCGCGAAACATGTTGCAAAATTCAATTTGAATTTGCAAGGACAGTGACGTCAGTGGCCGCTCTTCTTCTTCCTCTTCTCGCTGTTTCTCACAGTCTGTGGTACCAACACAACTTTCAAGCTTTACTCTTCTCTCATGTTACAGTGTCAGATATGCACACCGCCCTCTACCATATTAGATGCGTAGCTCGGTCAGACCGAGGAAGTAGAAGAAGAAGTAGAAGAAGAAGAAGAAGAAGAAGACTGGCCACTGTTACCACTGTCCTGTGCCGCCACGTTTCTCTGTGGGACCACAAAAGAAGTAACTTTTTATGCTGTTTTGATTTTTGTTTTTCTCAGTATTTCTGCATTTTTGGTTTGGGGTTAAACAAACACACCACCTTGTCTCATCTGGTTTGACACACAAGGCGGTGCTGTCAGCCTGTCCCCTCCTTTGTTTTTCTCTCAATGCAACTGTTTCGTCTTCTTCATCTTCTTTTTCTTCTTTTTTCCTCTCTACCTGTTTTGAGATTAAAGTAATAGAATTCAGAGATAGAGTGATGTAGTCTTTCATCGAGAGGCCCCAAGAGGGATTTTCATCCTTTGTTTCTTATGTTCCAGCCCACTGAGACACACATCCACTATCACTTTACCTTGAACTTATTTTAGAGGAGCAGGCAGTCTTTTTTCCTGCCCATTCATTCTTAATTTCAGCTATTCTTTTGTTGTCTGGTTGAATGCGTCTTGCTTTTCTCTGTTGCCCATTCTCATGAGAGGTGTCTCAACTTGGGTGAATTAAAAATTGAGGTCAGCATATTAATATGTAGACTTAGTAAAGCCACTGTTTGTGTGGAATAAAACGAGTTCCTTTCCTGAAAATGAGTTAAGGGGAAACACATGGGTAGAAGATGATTTTAAGGGCTTGAAATAACCAGTCATTGCTTTCACTCTCTGCTCCTTCTCTGTATTACTTTTGGTTTGTATACCTTTTGCTTTCCCTGTGATAAACCCATTGCATTCCAGTTGTTCACCACTAGTCTGCTATGTCTGCTGTACTGTTTGTCTTCCCATGCTCTGGTCCTGCAAGTATACATGTCATCATGGTTATCTTGTTTCCTTCCCTCTGTTGGTCAGCGACAGGTGACTGGGTATAAAAGGAGGTAGTGTTTCTCAGAGGTTCACCAATCTGTGAAAAACTGCACCTAAACTTTGAGGGACATTTCCGAAAAATGTCTCTGGACATAAAATTGTTAAGACTTTGAAAATCCCACAATCTACAGTGTAAAATAACATCAAAGGGAGAAGCAGAAGGAATCTCTGTGTGCATGGGAAAAGGCTAAAGGTCATACCTGGAGAGTCACTACCTAAAAGGCCTTCAGGTAGCACTCTATTTAAAAAACAGGCTTAATTATGTAGTGCAATATCTATATAAACTCTGGAGGATTCCAGAAATCAGTCTGGGAACACATTTTGCTGAGAAATCTAAAAATAATGGTTAAAGCTCTATCATGCAAAGAAGAAGTAAGTCATTTATGTGTGCATAACAGTGGTGGATTAAAAGAAACTTGCGTATCTGATATGACTTCAAAAGCTATTTTTTTTTTTTTACAAAGTTTGCTAGAAAAGGTGTGTTCCTCCAAAACATTTCATAAAAAAATTTGGCTAGAGGAAATATTTGAAGTTTATGTCTTGGCATGCTGAGGCTGCCCTCAACAATGATTCAGTCTGGGAAATAAATGCCTTGGAGAGATTTTGGCATAATTAACTGCCAACACATCTGCATGACAAATCAATCACATGATGATAAGAAAAAATGATATACTGGAATGTGAATCAATTAGACTAGACACGTACTAAAGAATCATTCATGTGTTTACTCCACATAAATGGGGGAGATACGGGAAAACACAGATTTGTACAGATTCTGGTGGAAGAACTTAAATATATAATTTTACCATTGAGTAACTGTATCTATAAGGATCTATGATAGAAGAAATAGAGTGGGAGTCCACCTTTTCTTTGTCAGACAGGCCATATTTTCACCCACCCATGTTTTTTGCTTTGCGTGTCTAATTATCCCCTCTGCCTGCTCTGTCAATAATAAATCTAAAGCAGAGCAGAATGCTGATATCTCTTTAAAGATTCTTTAAAATTGGATTTATGTTGTGATTTATGTAATTTTCTTGCTAATTTAAGATTGTTTTCTAGAATCTTCCTGTCTGCATTTTTGTTACTAAATAAGCATTAAATAAGAAGGCCTTGTGAAAAGGCCTCATCTGTTTCCTACTAGAAAGATGGCCAGTCAGTGCATAAGGAAATAATAAATAAATATGTGTCATAATCCTCCATAAAATAAGATATAAGTTTGTAGTCTTTTAAGATCAACTGGTTAAATCACATGTGTCTAATGGGTAAACCTTTCATTCATAGCTGGATAAAGAGTACAGCATGACTGGATACCAACAGATTGCATCCGTATTATAGGAACAAAAAAATAATCGATTCTTGTATAGGATTTATGTGCATTTGAAAAATAAAGTATATTCTGCATCTGGACTGTCCAAACATCAATAAGGTGAGAGAGGCCTTCGCGCCTCACTGGGCAGCTACTGCCCGCCTCAAGCTGAGCAATCCCCAGATAGTTAAGTGCTGCCTCGCCACGGTCTGCTAACCTCACTGGAGTGAGGTTTAGGGTCAAACTGATCGTCAAATTCTGCACCAGGCAACAAATTGAAGAAAGCCCCTGCCCTCAAATTGGGCACTTAGAACATCAGAACAATGACACCCGGATTTAGCGACGACCTGCAGGAGGTGGATGACACACGCAAGACGGCAGTCATCGACAGAGAACTGAGCAGGCTGCAGATGGACATCGTCGCCCTCCAAGAGACCAGGCTCTCTGGATCTGGGTCCATGAGAGAAAGAGACTTTTCCTTCTTCTGGCAGAGTGGCAGAGACATGGCGTGGGATTCGCAGTCACAAACAGTCTGCTAGAAGCCATCACTGCCCACAGAAGGCAGCGGTCTGGTCACCCTGATTAGCGCATACGCTCCTACGCTGACTTCCTCTGCGGAAGCCAAGGACAAGTTTTACGAGGATTTCAGCAAAGCCATCAGCAGAGTCCCTGAAAAAGAATCGCTGTTCATCCTTGGCGACTTCAACGCCAGGGTGGGTGACTCCTGGCCAAACTGCCTTGGTCTGTTCGGCACAGGGAAGATGAATGAGAATGGGCAACGCCTGCTTGAGCTGTGTGGCCAACATGGCCAACCGCAATCGCACCATTACTGCAACATTCTAAGAAAACTCAAGTTACTGAATTTTCAGAATATGATATATTTAAAAAATGCCTGTCTGATTTATAAGGTGCTACACTCTGTAGCACCCTTCCACTGGGAGATTTCATTAGTCGTTGCATTAGTGTACAGAGGACAACGAGGGCCACCACTAGAGGAGATGTGATTATCCCACACAGATGCCCACACCCTTTTGGCCAGGGTGTGTTATCTGTCCAAGGTGGAAAGCTATGGAATAATCTAACACAAACATTAAGAGAATGTCCTACATATAATTCATTTAAAGCCCAATTAAAAAGTTGGCTTTGGTTGAATCAGGAGTGTACTCACATGTAACATACACTGTAACGTACAATAAGCAAAACTCTGAAGGGCTCTGTAAGTATGTAGTGATATTGTGCTTTGATAAGTATGAGTGTTTGTAATTGTGTATGTGTAAGTATTGTGCAGGGGTAAGTATGTAGTGATATTGAATTTGGTTAAGTATGAGTGTTGGTAATTGTGCATGTGAATGTACTGTTTTAGATGTAA
>JBAFTB010000006.1:25386445-25401468 GCA_037177355.1 Melanotaenia trifasciata
ACATCTAAGACCTGCAGGATAGTGTGCCTTGAGGACCAGGGCTGGGAATCACTGCTTTAAGGGAACTTTGAGTTTGTTATTTGGCAATCACCAGAGTGTAGATGATACGTTTCATGACGAGTGGTTGGTGGCGCTTGCAGACTCTTAAAGCAATAAAGGCTTTAATTAACTTAAAATGCCTGTATTAACAGTTAGCGTGAAATTTCTGGATGGAAAGATATAAATTATAATATTTACAAGTATGCCTTCATAAGTGTAGAATTTCCACCCGTGGTCATTTGTCTTTTATTCATTTTGTAAATTTTGTTATTAATTTTTTTTTTTAACAATATGATATGATGCCATACGATATGACACGATGCAACGTGTTATGTTAGAATACGATGTGATAAAATGCATATATTAGAATATGTGATATGATGTGATGCAAGACAACACGATAAAATTCAATACAATGCAGTATGATACAGTTCAGTACAAGATACAAAGCAGTATGTTCTAATGCATCATGCAGATGATGTAATATGATACGATGCAACACAGTACAATGTAATATGATATGTTAGTACTTGTGATGCGACAAAATGATGCGATGCAATGCAAAATGATAAGATTCAATATGATGTGGTAAAATGCGATGCTATGCAATTTGATACGATATGAATTGGGAAATTTGTCTCTGTCTTCCATGTTCTATCTCTTTTTATTTGTTATTATTTGTGCTATTAGGTAACAACTTGACAGGATTCTGTCATAGATCTGAAATGGTGGCGAATTAAACATCAAACTGCTGGAAATGATATGGTTTGTGGTAAACTGTTAAAGGCTCAAGTCCCCGATTTTAGAATTTTAGTTGAGTTTTGAGGCTTTCTTGATTTTAAATCATGAAGTCATGAGATGTTGAACATGTGTGATTTGAGTCCATTATGTCTTGTGGGTTTGTAGGCTACCACAAGACTGAAAAATGGTCTTATCACCATAACAATGTATTATTGCAATAGTAACATAGCACTAAATTCAACAACATTTTGGTCTTATTAACTGTGATTAATTAAATAATAGTATTACACATGTGTTATCAACAAGATATCCATATTTAATTCCTTTTATTATCATTATTATTGTCAATACAACTACATTTCTACACCCCAAGTTAACACTCAACCAGTAAAGACAAATGATAACTATGAAACATATATGTCAGACAACAAAATTAGTTCATAAAAACACCTTGTGATCATTTGACATGATGGATAGTGTGAAAAGGAAAGGAGGTTTAAAGCAAGGGATGGAAACTGTTTTTCTTTTCTTCTATCCCACTGAATCACTTCACTAAATCACAAGCTGTCACCTCCCACCTGAGAATCTCCCTGCACACCCACCCACACACACAAAATGCCCGAAATTCCACTCTTGGATGTTGGGGGTCCTCAGGCAACGTGTATATTTATTTATACACCAGAAGAGGCAGCTCACGAAGTAAATCTTAGCGGAAGTCGCAGTTGTGGTTAATGACGATGAAAGTAAAGCACTGTAGATGATGTTGTTTAAGGTGGGTTAAAAAAGAGCTTTGCTGCGTCTCACAGAATTACGCTTAAAGATGCTGAGAATGGGAAAGGAAGTTAAAGATTAATCAAATTACACAAAGAAAGACCACCTTAAACAAACATCTGTCACCACTGGGTTTAAAGCTGAATGAATGAAGTACTGTGAGCATTTGAAATACCTCTGATGCAGTCACTTGTGATACCGTGAGCTCCTGAGACTTCAGCACACTGTACTTTTGCACATATTGTGAAATATATCTCATAAGAAAACTTTGCATTCTGACTGGAGGACTTTTCGCTGGATTTATCAATATCAAAACTGAATGTGCAAGTTACAAACAAAACTTTTAGGCTAATCTTATAGCAAAGGTCTTTAGCAACACTCATATAGTCAAGAAAATAATAAATGGGTTAAATATGTTAACATAAGTAAAAGTATGGTATACAATTTTAAAGAGCTTGAAAGTCAATATTTGGTCTGAGCAGCTTTATTCTTCAACACAGTCTGAACCCTCTTCGAAGTTAGACTTAGTAGGTGTTTTTGTCTCCAGGCTTCAAAGACTTTCCAAATCTCTTCTTTGAATGTTGGCTGCCTTTTGTTCTATAAAGATGAATCTTCATTAGAGGCCCTAACTCTGGGGAGGATTCATCACTCCATTAGATTTTAGTTTAATTGGCATATCTCAGGCTTTTCTCCCTGCTTCGGTTACCCTTCCATGGAGACCAATTCAGATTAAGCTTACAGTAGACGGATCAACTGAAGGTCCAGATCTATCTCACAGGTCGTGTGTCTCTTCTTTGCTAGACATCACTTTCATCTGCTCATCATCGAAGTTTCATTAAATATTAAATGGATAAATTTAACAACATGGTAAGCTATGCCAGGTTTTCAGCAAATACTTTACAACAAAAAATGTTTAATTTTTCATACAAAAGAGCCTTCATGTCACATATTTATGACGCCAGGACAACTTACTGTTGCATTAAATGTTTTCAATCAAAGTTATCCATACAGCTATCTGCCTACATATTTTACATGCTACAGCACCAGTTGTCTCTCAGAGAGAAGCAAGAAGGAAGCGGCATGGAAATGTCCCAGTTCCCTTTTAGGCATGAATATGTGGACATACTTTTATTATTAATAAAAAAAATCAATCTGGACACTGTAGATGTCTCACCAGCAGTAAGGTTCACATCAGCAGGCTATATTTCTGTCTATATCTACTCAAAAAAGTAGAAGAAAACAATGGCTGCTTGCACGCAAGAAGAACTGAAGAATAGGAATTTTTGCTCTGTGAATTTTTTATGCTTCCAACGAATGAAGATTCTTTAAGCCTGCAAGTCCATGCTGAGGGTTGAATAATCCACTGTCACCAAAGCAGATTCCTGAATGGACAGTTTCTGACATATAGAAGAAGAATAAATGCAAACCGTGCCAGTTCCCAACATTACAACATTAGTAACATTACAACTGCTGCTGGTGATTTTCACATACATCTATACGCTGATGACGCCATTATTTTCACATCTCTTTTCACATCAGAGTTTCTCTTTGACAGCTGCACTGCATTCAGTAACGCCCAGCTTCAACAACACTTTCATCAACATGCTTTCTCTAGTCTCCACTTAGTTTTAAATACTAATTAAACTAAGAGCATGATTTTCAATAGAAATCTGCAACAAGTTGATTGTACCCCTAAAATTCAGTCTCTGGATGGCTGTGAAATCGATTTTGTCCCATGCTATAAGTATCTTGGAATCTCGCTTGACAACAATTCTTCATTGAAACTCACGTAAATGTAGTGAGGTCAAATCCTGAATTCTTCCGTAACAAATCTTTTTTTATACATTCTACAAAACAATGCCTGCTATTTTCTTTTAGTATTGTTTGTGATGCAGTTTTGTTTTGCTTGTGTTTTCCTGTATTCATTGTTTCTACCCTGCCTTTTTCAGCTTTCTTTTGGCCAGGTCATCGTATGAGAAGGGGTTCTCAATTGACTTAGCTGGCTATAAATAAAGGTTACTACTGTATGCAGACTGTGACATACAAAAGTGCTTCAGCAGGGTTATTTTCAGCTGTCTGCTCTTCTTTTATACCACCAGGATTTATCATCACCCCTCCTTTTGTATCTTGGTGCATTGAAATGAAAACAGCATTTCTTTTACATATGTTACAGAGCCAGCAAAGGCCATATATTGCAGCAAACATCCTACCATGTACCGCATCTCTCTGATTGTAGTATCTATGCAAGCGGGCATGCAGGCATGTCCTGCGATAGCTGGGATACAAAAGGTCAGGGCACATTGCGCTACTCCAGGATACCAAACAGTTATGGAGGTGCATGAAGTTGATTAAAGGGGCAACACTTTCATGAATCAAGCCATGTGGAGAAGTATGCACACAAGAGAACCACCAAAGGCTTTTACAAAAACATGCATGCTTCCTGCAGATGTAATTAGATGTTGTTAACAGATCTGAGAATGTAATTATGATAATTGCGCCAATGGGTGTCTCACTCTGATTTCAGATGAAAGATAGCATGAAAGAAAAATAAATCCCGAGAAGAACAATTTACCTTCTTAAGCTCAGGCCTGTAAGAGTTTTTTTTTCTTGTATTTGTCATTCGAAACAGTAAAAAAAAAATTTCTTTTTTTTTTTTTTAACTCGTCTTGTCCAGCATTGTAGTAAGCATAATGATGGTCTGGCTGCCGTGTTTTGCCAAACAAATTTGCTGTTTAAATACACAAACATGTATCACAACAACAACCAAAGTATCAGAAACACACAAAAAACCTAAACAAAAGCAGCTCTTACTGTATAAACCCACTGGACAACTCAGTGACTGTGTGCAGAATATGAGGAATGAGGAGTGATCAGAGATAAGCGTGATCGCGCATCTACGGAGGCTAGAAGCAGACTAGGGCGGCCCAGAGATCTGGGTGACCAGCAGCAATCCCGGAGCACGAACCCAAGCCACCCCACCACAAACACGACCCTGGACCCACACAGAGGGTGGCAGAGGAAGGCCCCATAGCCCCCCCGGGGTCACAGGGTACAGGCCCCGGCAGGCGCAGACCCTGCTAGGCCATCCAGGGCAACCTACTTTCCTTGAGGCGGTGGATCAGTGGAGGTGTTAGCTTGTTCAACCTCAGCCTTCCCTTCCCGTCCTCATTCATCTTACCTCATCCTTTCATTCTTTCCCCTCTCTCACTCATACATTCTGCAGCCCAGTAATTTGATCTGTCTGACACTGAGTAGCGCCTCCTCCACAACCACAGGACATGTCCTCTGACATGGCTGTTTAAGGAACAAGAAGTTGCTCGCTAAATAAGTTATGGTTAAAAAACTTGTTGAAAGAGGTCTAATGAGTCCAGAAGACAAAAGACCTCTGAGGACCTTGGTTGAAAAAGGAATGCAGTTCTTAAAAAATTCAACCAAAAAGATATAAGCAATAGATTTATGATAAAAGATTCAGTCTGGTTTTTATTTTTAGTTTACTTGCGGTCTAAGTAGCATTGACAAATCTCATTTTAGGTAGCAAGCTAACTTCTAGCTCCTTTAAAATGCAAAAGACACTGAGCAACACCAGCTTTACTGAAAGCCCAGAAATATTGGCGGTTTCCCCCTGTGCATTGTTGTTTTAATGGAGCTGATTGGCTCACAGGTCAGGGATAAAACCAACCCTTTCACAAGCTGAACCACATGTTAGAAGCCCTGCCAAAAGAAACATCAACACCATTCTGAGAAAAAAAAAAAAAAAAACAATGATTTTTTTCAGCCTCCTTAAAAAGCAGGCTGGAATTTTGTTTTCTTCCGGCTCCATGATGAAACAAGGCTAATCAAAATCAAAGAAAGAAGTTAATCCATCTCAGCCAGCAACAATATCCCTGTTTATCTGATATCTTACTCAGACTCAGTTACAAACTTAGAAGTAGGATGGGTGCCAGTTTTAGATGTTAGGGATAAAATACCACTGGGGAACATTATTTGCTCTTAGTTTTTAATATTAGCATTGTCAACAATTTATTATATACAGGTGATGTGTTTTGCTTTTCTATTAGCCAGGACTGCATTTATGCTCATAAGAACTAAGAATATCCTGATGTTTTCATGTGTTTATGTCTGTGCATGTGTGTGTCATTAACATAACTTCTCCTGCAATCATATTCCACAAATAAGCCATGGTTGATTTAACTGTGTCTAGAAAGATCTGGAACATAAGATGAGAGCGGAGGCGCTTCATGATACAACAGGGGATTGGCCACATGCTACCCCCAGGCAACCAGACAAACAACACATACATCTAGCATGACATCAGGGTAAACTTGACTAGTAAATCTAATTTTGAGATGGAGACACATCTTCTGGGATAACCCCAACTACTTTTGGGTATCACACATCTTTGTTCCATCTACTTGCAACCAATTTTGAGATGGTGTGGATTTAAGATGGAGTTAGACGCCAGACCTAACATCGCCATACTTGTAAATGAGCTCTGTATAGTTTTAGGATGTTGCCACTTATTCAAAGCCACATTTTCTATTTGATGTCTTTCACATGAAAGATTATCCAATTTTTAATAAACAGGTTGATGTAAACTAGTCAAAAATCTGTTAATCACATGCCTGTGGTGTTGCATCTGTCTGTGTAGTGACCTGATTATTTAGCAAATCAGTATATTAGATATATTGTATTTTAATATAGGAAAGCATTGATATATTTAATGCATATCGCTGTGTGGAAAAAAATATAGTTGCATCAATTCATGGTTTGATGATGAAAGAAAATGCATTTTGCATGACATTAAAAAGTTTTATAAATATTCAAAGATTCATAGTCGAGTGTCAAGCTAAAAAATAAAACCCCACATCTATTATTATTATTATTTCCCAAATATATTATTTAGATAATTTTTGAGATGCATTATGACTGAGGATTTATAATCTGGAGCTGTGAAATGCAAGACCATCTTTCTTTTCTGACATCATTGCTAAGAACAGGAATACTACTTGTTTGTTACTGATGACAGGCTCAATAATCCTCCTGGGTCAGTAACACCAGAACTTCTATCCAACTGAGCCTGTAATGACTTTGCTTCTTTCTTTACTGACAAAATTCAGCAAATCAGTCAGTCAGTGCTTCCATGCCAGGGGCAGGACATACGTCCCTGTGTCCACTCAGAGACATGAACACCATGACACACTTTTCTCCAAACAGTCCTAAAAACCTGGATGTGATCTTTGGCCATCTGAAAACCACCACTTGCTGTCTTGACATCCTGCTAACCAGGTTCTTTTCAGGATGTTTCAGGATGCATGGCCTTGGATATCTTCCAGGTTGTAAACATGTCTCTGCTTTCAGGCGTCTTCCCTCAGACCCTAAAAACAGCCGTCATCAAGCCACTACTGAAAAAGAAAAACCTGGACTCGTCACTCATGAGCAGCTACAGGGCGATGTCAAACCTCCCCTTTCTTAGTAAGATTATAGAAAAAGCTGTCTTTCAACAGCTTTACAACTTCCTGACACTAAATACCTGTTCTGATGTCTACCACTCAGGTTTTTCGGCCTCACCACAGCACTGAGATGCTCTAGTTAAGGTCTTTCATGGCATAGATACTGTAGGTTCCTCACCTTTAAGCATTGTCACATAAATCCTCCACATTAATTGCATTAATCCAACAAAAGTTGTTTAAAAAGTCTTATTAACTGCAAAGTCTTGACAACAGTCTAGATTAAACACTGTTTTTGTTGTTGTTTATTTGTCTTCTAAGAAGATATGAAGCCCATATTTACTTCAGGAATCTCTTCATCTGCTTTGTGATATGATATCCTATCTACTTTCACTAATGGCATGCATCCAAAAACGAGTGCCAGTTGACTCTTAAAGGAACAGTGTGTAGGTTATCTGGCTTTTTGTTAGCAAAAATCCAGTATTGCTTTCATAAATATGCTTGTTACCAAAGTCGTATTACAATAGCATCTAAATGAAAGCGTTCTCGTAGCTTAGAATGGGTTGTTTATAAATGGTAAGTGGCGGTGCACCCAACCGGAGGCTGCCATGTTGAATATAGTAGCCGAAAGGGGACAAACTTGTTAGCCTTACATGTTTTACCTGTGACTCCTGCTGTTTCACGGGGGAGGGGCGGGGTTGGTGTAAACAAGCCAAGACGACCGTGGATCATTCAGCTTGCCAGTTTACACTAAAATGGAGGACCATCCATATTCTTTGCCCCACAAGACGGAGGGAAAAATAGCCAAGAAAAGAAAAAGAAATAACCCGGAGCAAACGAGCGTGTACATCGGTGGAGCATTTACCAGGTGGAGTCAACTGATGAAGGAGAGGGACTTTAAAGCCGATACGGAGGTTGCAGACTTTCTGNNNNATTTAATTCAGTCTAACAGTGAAGTTTATTTTGACGTTATGTTAGAAACAGGGCAGGGTGGTCCAGCAACTACTTTATCCTCCCGTTTAAGTCGGATTATTTACTGTTACTTGTTATATAAAATGACAGAAACGGCTAATTTGTTAGTTAGCCACAGAAGTCATACCAGTAGGAGACCGTGTTTCTTTCAGACGTATTTTATGAGAGCTTTCCCTCGTGTTTCATAATTAATTTCAGCTGATTTGTCAGTGGGGGTGAGGGTAGTTGTTCTTCTAGTCAGACAAAATAGATCAAAGTAATACTAGTTTCTTGTTGTGATTTAATCACTAGAACAGCAAGCATTCTAACGTTAAAAATATATATCAGAAATTAATTATTTAGAATTAATACATTGCCCGCCTCCCTTGTTGAATCAGCTGAAACACATCGTTAAACACAGAGTAATGTTACAGCTCGGGATCTTCCTCGAAGTGTGGACAGGTCCACTGCCCCTGCTTTGACTCCCTCTTCCTCTCCCTTCATCAGATGATCTCTGAGTCTGCAAGTCACGAAAAACAATTTCACAAGATAAAGCTATTAGCATTAGCTTGGTACCAAACACATGGAGGGTATGTAACTTTTTGGCATAAAAAAAACAAAACATTTTTATGTATCGTTCTGTTCCTCATCACCTGACTTGACACTCAGACTTCTGAGAGATGTTGACATTTTCACATTTATGACTCTCATAGGCTTCCGTATTTATAATAACGCTCTTAAACATTCCAGTAGAGCACTACTCGGTTGCTTGCACTGCATTAGTGCACCACTAGATGGGAGTAATTCTTACACACTGGGGCTTTAAATTTAATCTCCATCTCATTCATGCAGTTGAATGGTCACAGGACTTTCATTCCTACTGTGTGAGCTTGTGATAGAGACAGTCACTGCCTGTCACATCGTGCAGACATATTGTGCAGTCTTGACCACAAAACACCTACAACTTGAGAAAATTGTAGAGCTGTTTAACTGTTTAAAAACAGCATCAAACCAACCTTAACCATCTTTTCTTATTTATTGGCACCTGGAATAGGGAGGTACATTGCCATCTTTCTGGTTTTGGAAGGTTTAAAAACCAACAAAGTGCTCATTTAGAGGTCTGAGTGAAGGAATACAATAACCGACTTTCTTTAAAGAAAGGAGTTAGTCTTAGTGTGGTTAGGTTTAGGCACCAAATTTTGTCCATCGTGTCTTGGAAAGCATTTCCCTGGAGTCGCCGGACTAACAAAAATGAATTGGCAACAAAACAATTAGGACCACCAAGACCATATCTGAACATCAAGCAAGTTTTCATAAATGTGGGAAGTCTTATAGTCGAGTATTTTCGCAGCGATGGTATGAACAGAAAAATTGGCTTGCAAACGATGATGTAGCCGGTGCGTTGTTTTTTTCAGGTTACCTTGATCATCTCATGATCTTAAGGAAAGAAAGCTCATTATCTTGTCATAACCAATAGCAATTGTAGGCATGGCATAAAAAAAAATAAAATTAGCATCACTAATTTCTAAAGAGCAATGTGGGCATGCAAACCAGTATCAGAGAATATCCGAGGTAAAAAGCCTTATACTGTATGTACAAAAGCTGCAAAGAATAAGACTTGTAACCGCTGATGTAAACACTGTAGGTTTATGAATATTTAGCAGCTGTATTAGGACAAATGACTCATTCAGACATCACATCACAGTCAGGTAGAAGTGTGCATAAAGGCTCCAAAATTGCTAAATAGCATGTGTTACTCAAAAAGCCCATACCAAAACACTGCAATTTCCCTCTTAGATATTTATCATTTAATTATTTAATTTAATTTTTTCTGTACCGCATTCTGTTTTCATAATGGAAAATACTAATCACTGCATTTTTTTTTAAAAATTTTAACCACAAACAAAATTGAGTCGCCTGCTCATATGACCTCTTAGTTGTTTTGTCTCCTCTCAGCTTGTTTTCCTTTGACTTTCAGATGCTTCCTGTGCCTTTAAGGCACAAAGTGAGTGAAAACAAAGACAAAAGGATATTATTATTAGTGGGGAAAGTTTTTCAGCATTTGTCACTAATTTAGATTTTCTTGCAAATGCCAACAGTCGCACACCAAAATGAAGCCAGGACAAGAACGCTGAAGGGTCATATCCTGTCTGCATGCTCACCTGCACTTTTCTCTATGCAGGTGTGCTTTGTGTTTGTTTTAGCATTTCACCTATAAAAATGGGAATTTAGGACATACACATTAAATTTCCTGTTTGTGTGCTTCAAAATTTGTCTTATAAGGTTGGAATTCAGTACATTTATCTTTAAAATTTCCTGTCTACTGAAGCCTTTCATATGTCTTGTTCTGTATGTCTTCTTGTAGATTATTGAGTGCATAAGCATCTTGTCGTGACAGCTTACACGCAAGCTTCCCAAACCTGGGTCAAACAGCATCTGTAAATACCTTGTTTGTGTGTGTGTGTGTGTGTGTGTGCATTCATTTTATCTGTACATCTAAATCCAAGAATGCCTAGAAGTTGGGTGAACTCTTGCGTTATTGACGTTTTACAATGAAGCATTATCTGTAATCATACCTGAATCTTCATGCCAGGTTAAAAGGAACACAAGTGATATTTGCAAATCCTCCTCAGCTTTTTGACCTCAGTGTAGTTCATCCCAAAACATCTCACATGGAGAGTTGCAAGGTCATGCCAAGTAGCTGTCAGATTTGAATGCATCACCCTATTTACAGTTCTGGACCACTGCAATTCACTAATGTCACATGTGTGTGCAAGAATGAGGGCTTCACACAAAAATGTGTGATGTGCTGGAAATGTATGAGCTCGTTCTTGTCAGCTTATTGTCTGAATGTGACATGGTTCTCTGAACATGTATGTGCACAGACACATGGATGTATGAGGACACGATGAATGACAACGTTTGAAACGGACGTCATTATTTACGCAGGTAAGGGAGCATAAATGGGCCTTAAATCTGTGAATGTTTAAAGAATCCTGTAAAGTATGCCAGCCATGAGTTGAAGCAGTTCAATCATCAGTCACACAGACTCCTGAGCTTCTCCTGTATGTTCTTATTTACCTGTTAGCGTGACTATGCTCTATTTATTTAAATATTGCAAAACATATGTACCCACATCTCACTGGTCTTTAAGTTTGATCTCGATGAAAGGCCTTATCCGTTCATTTGTGCATCAGAGGCTGAGTAAAACAGGGGTGATCATGATCAGTTTCATGCTTTGGCAGCATTTTAAAATCCACAAGTTCCTGCAGTTCTTTGTTTTTCTAGAAAACACTAATAAAAAGTAAAAAAAACTAAAATAACTGGAATCACAACCAAAAGAGCCATTTTAACCTCAGTGTTCACTTTGTTTGTAAGAAAAAATCAAGTATAAATAAATAAATAAATACAAACAAAAAACAGAAAGTAGACTTTAGAAGTGAGAACAATTTTCACCTAAAGCTAACCTGGGTTGTATGCTGCAGTGTATTAGGGCATGTACAGTACTGTAACCTGGACAACAGTCTGGCGTTCCCTCCGGTGCACACACACACTCTTTCCCTCTATAATTACACTTTCTGTCCAAAGGGCAGGAGCATCTGTTGAAATGATCTTATACACCTAACAAGTGATAGATGATGTGCAGGTCTGTGAGTGAACACACACACACACACACACCAGGGCTCCAGACTAACTTTTTTTTAACGAGGAGCACAGCGGTCCCTAACTTAAATTTTTAGGAGCACGCATAGAAAATTTAGGTGCGCACACTGAAATCGCCTTGCAAAGCAAATATTCACATTTCCTCTCATTTTCACTGTACTAGTGATAAATACTTAAAAAATAAATTCAGAAACTACAATGTTTACATTTAACTTTTTTTTTGCAGTTGACATAACATAAAAAAAAAAAAATCTTACTGGCCGCGCTAATACAAAACAAGTAGACATAAAACTTGTCAAATCAAATCAGATTTGATTATTTGATTAGTACTTCACAAATCGTGCTGGTTTGTGAAAAGTACTCAGTAGTACCTCGTGTCTTATATGCAGTAAACAGAAGTCAGTACACTCAGTTTGGAGAATCGGGGAGGAATTCCAGCTGGGGGCTAACAGCTAAGCTAACAGCTACACAAAGCAGGGATCCTAAAAGGGTAAGTTTCGCTAATTAAAACAAATATGAACCTCATCAACTCATAATAATATGAGTGAACTTTAGATTGTGAAGCTCAAAACTCCTTTCACATGCCTTTTTAAATTGAGAATGATGCACCTTTGTTGCAGATTGCTGTAATTTATGAAAGGACAGGGGCAGAAAGACCCTAAAACTAATCCACCACTGAGCAGACATAGGAGGTAGTAACAGAATTGGAACTGACTCATCTGATGTCAGTTGGCGACCACCGGTCAATGATGGCCTGTGTGGTGGGAATGAAATAACCCCCAGATGATCAGCCAAAAATGAAGAAACCTCCCTCATTTGGATTTTTTAATTAATTAATTTATTTTTATTGCAGAAGCTTCACTCACACACACACACAAAAGAAAAATGCCAATCATAACTTCAACACACGCCATGGTGACTATTTTAAGTTGTTTAGTTCAGACTTATTAACAAACAAATAAAGCAGAATCAATATTTATTTACAAAGACTAATAACTCGCCCAAATATGCTCTCTGCAGCCTCATTTCTCTCCTTCCTTCCATCGCTTGTTTGTCACTTTAATTTCGCCCCTTTCATTCTCCTGTCAAAGCCCTCTGCCCCACTGCCCTTCAAATGAGCCTGACCACAAAAACACCAAGAAAAGAAATAGGGAGGGAGAGACAGAGCTGGAGAAAGGAAAAGAAAAAGGCAGACATATAGGGGGGCTGGGAGGTAGGACGGAAAGAGGAAAACATTGCCCCCGTAATTTACGGCTTTTCATAGTGATGAAAAGAGTCAATAAATTGAATTGATGTGCAGCTATTGACCTGCTCGCCATGAAAACACACATACAGTAAATCGTAGCTACACTCATAGGAACATAAAGTAGAAAACTTCTGATTTGCAGCAAACTAAGAAGAAAAGCAGCTGCACAACAGCAACAGACTTCTGTGCATGTGTGTGTTTATGTGTGTGAGTGCAAGAGAGAGAGAGAGAGAGAGAGAGACAGTCTATGACCTTTGCAGGACAAAACGCTGAGCAGCCCTTGAGTCGACACTGACAGATATACAACCATCTCCTTTTATCTTCCCATGTCTCCGTACCCACAATAACTGTCCTCCTGTCTCTCTTTTTATTCCTGAATCTGCTTTTGTTACAGCCTTCTTCTTTCTTTGCTTGACTTCATCATTTCCTTCTTGTTTCTCCCAGTTTTTTCCTTGCAATGTCTCTACTTCTATCAACGCAGTCCAATCTCTAGTTAAGACATAATTGTCAATCAATCTGAGTAGAGTAATGACTTTCGAAGATTTCAGTGTGTCAACGAATGTGAAAGGGCTGGACAAAGCCCGGTCACTGCATGAAGGCCTGGACAGAGCTGCACGTGACCTTTGACCTCAGAGGGCAGCTGTGGTTTGGAGCTTTTTTACCCAACACACAGTCCCACAAATACCTCTGTACTTCTCTTTCAGCTAAATTCCCAAGAAGTAAGTAGCTGTATGTTTACGAAATCATGGATCATATAGAAATTCTGATGTAAGAAGTTTCTGAGTCCCGAAGTGGTCACTTGTTCTCTAATCCCATTTTATAGTATGTCTAACCCTAACCAAGTGACTTTGGAGTATAAATGTTAAATAAGAAGGAAGAAAAACACAAGCGAGAGGAACTACAAGAGTGTTAAATTAAAGCTGAAACAAGAGAGGCAAATTATTCAACATATTGGCACTGAAAAAAAAGCAGGAACTATTTACGTATTTTCACTTTTCCCTCAAAGTGTTTTTGCTTTATTTACAGTTTTATTTACAGTTATTTATGTTATGAAACCACTCCAACTTAGCTCGTTTTTGGCGCCCTTGTGCTTAGAAAATGTCTTCTTCTCTTTATTCCAGCAATAGAGGAGCATTATTTGTGTTCTTTTCAGACAGACATAGAGCGCCTGTTCACTTATTGAACTTGGGCTGCTCCTGATTGAACATTAACATCAGTTTAAGATATCTGATTGATCAGAAGTCTCACAGAAAGTGTCTTTTCTGCATCAAAACAGAGGTTTATTGGCATCATAGTAGTGATAGCAATCTTTTATTTTTTTTTTACAAAAGTGTGATAAATAACCATGTTATTATCCCTCATGGATTGGTCATATAGAGAGCATTTGGGTGTTGGCAATCTAGCGGAGTTTTAAGGGTTAAGTCATATTTTGTCATTTTCACATAGCTGACTGAAACGCATGAATTTGGTCTCCTGTGTGTAAAGGACATTCAGTCAGCACCAGATACTTTCTTGAGGAGCAGGAAAACCTTTTAAACCCCCTCCAACTTCAGTGCTTTCGAATGGTAATGCTATTCTCTCTGTAGCTATAGTAAGAACACTACATCACAATGAACTGCTCATCTTCTTCACCATGGTCCACCCTACAGGCGGTCTCTCACGCACACACACAATCAGAAAAAGGACAGATTAGTCTCCAGCTAAAGAAATGGCGGCATGTTGTCGCAAACAAAGTGAGATAGATCGTAACCTGTTAAGAGATTTTTACAGGATAGCGGGGCCACACACACACTTACACACACACATACACATTGTTACGGTGGAACCCTTTGAGGTTTTAAAACACACCAGTCTCCAGACATTACTTGGCTTCATGTGGGAGGCTTAAGGGGCCCCTGGGGATCAATTCAGAACTGGTGACTTTGTAGGTCAGAGAGCTGCTGGTGGCTTTAAAGTGAGCGCAAGAACAAATCCCTCTTTTTTATTTATTTATTAATTTATATTTAAAGGTAAACATTATAAAACAAAGCACAAGTATAAGCAAGGTATAAATAGTAAGGCGGGTAAGTAAAATCTGTCATGATTCACGGTTTATGTTCCTGTTACATGTGTTTGGTTTTTGTTACGTTCATGGTTTATGTTCCTGTTACATGTGTTTGGTTTTT
>JBAFTB010000006.1:25444582-25455738 GCA_037177355.1 Melanotaenia trifasciata
TATATATACACATAATTTTAAAAATGTACCTAATTAATTACAATTTTAGTTATTTTATGGCCCAATGGAGATCAAATTTAGCTGTTTATGGCTTCTGAATTAAAACCGCTGGTTTGGAGGGTACTGGGCTGAAAATTATTCTAGAGTGGCCACAATGTTGAAAAAAAAATAGAAAAACACTGCTTTAAGGTAATAAATAGCACAGAATTAGGACTATACAATACACAGGAATAGTTCCGATTTGTTACCAGATTAGCATCTACGAATACATCCAGCTGCATCAAATCCAAAGTAAAGAGCTCAGTGAGGATTATTTCTGGATTGTCCTTGCATCATTGAATTTAGCCAACACTTGGCTTCCTCCTCCTTCCCATCATAATGACTTCCTCTCCTCACCATTCTTCCTCACCTGTGTGTGATGTTTTTCCTGCACCAACAGCTGTGTTAGGCCCTATAACCCAACAGAATGTCTTACAGATGATGTGTCTATGTTCTCTTAAACATTTTGCTTATGAAAAAGGGCTTTCCGGTCATCGTACAGATCTTACTGCTAGCCAAGCTAGTTAGGCTATAACAGAATATAGTAAACTGGCCAAAAAGTAAGTAAATGTTATGGTTTGCTTCAACAATTATGCTACAAACACTGTGTTTGTGTGTTCATTTTCAGTACCTTGAAAAAGCATTCATGCCCTGTGAACTTTTTCACATTTTGTGACCTCACAATCACAAACCTGAATATATCTTGTTGAGATTTTATGTGACAGACCAACACAAAGTAGCACAGGATTGTGAAGTGGAATGAAAATGATGTGTAGTTTTCAAAAATTGAAACGAATATAAATCTGAAAAGTGTGGTGTGCCACTTGCATTCTAATATCCCTGAATACAAGGCAGTGAAATCAAATGCCTTCAGAAGTCACCTAATTAGTTAACTGTGTCCACCTGAGTGTAATTTACCCACAGTACACCTGTTCAGTAAAGGCCTTGGTGGTTTGTTAAGAGAATAACAGCATCACGAAGATGAAGGAACTCACCAGACAGATCAGTTTTTTGGAGAAGTTTAAAGCAGGGTTAGGTTATAAAAAAATATAAGTTTTGAACATCTCAAGAAGCACTGATCGATCCATCATTCAAAAATGGAAAACGTATGCACAACTGCAAACCTACCAAGACATGGACATCCACCTAAACTGACAGAGCAAGCAAGGAGAGCACTGTTCTGGTAAATACAGACCATTACCATTTAAAAGGCCCATGGTCACTCTGGAGGAGCTGCAGAAATCCGCAGCTTAGATGGGAGAATATGTCCACAGGACAACTATAAGTTGTGTACTCCACAAATCTGGCCTTTATGGAAGAGTGGCAGGAAGAAAACCATTGTTGAAAGAAAGGCACACTTGTTTGCAGTTTGCCACAAACCATGAAGGGGACACTCCAAACATGTAGGTGCTTTGGTCAGATGAGACCAAAATTGAACTTTCTGGCCTGAACGAAAAGTGCAATGTGTGGCGGAAACACACCATCCCCACTGTGAAACATGGTGGTGGCAGCATCATGCTGTGGGGATTCTTTTCTTCAGCAGGGAAAGGGCAGCTGGTCATAGTTGATGGGAAATGGATGCGGCTAAATACAGGGCAATCCTAGAAGAAAACCTGTAGAAGGCTGCAAAAAGACTTGAGACTGTGAAGGAGATTAGTCTTCCAGCAAGACAATGACCCTAAGCACAAAACCCGAGCTACAACGGAATGGTTTAGGTCTAAGAATATCCATGTGTTAGGATGGCCAAGGCAAAGTCTAGACCTAAAACCCATTGAGCATCTGTGGCAAGACTTGAAAACTGCTGTTCACAGATGCTCTTCATCCAATCTGACTGAGCTTGAGCTATTTTGCAAAGAAAAATGGGAAAAAAATGGGCAATGCAGGGGCAGTATCAAGATGTGCAAAGCTGCTGGAAACATACCCCAAAAGACTTGGCAGCTGTAATTGCAGCAAAGGTGGCTCCACACAGTAGTGATGCAGGGGGGCTGAATACATATTTTTCAGATTTTTATTTGCTTAAAATTTAAAACTATGTGTAATTTCCGTTCCACTTTACAAACAGAATAGTTGTCAGGTGGTAGGTGTATATTTCAGCAATGCAGGGGCGGATCTAGAAAGGTTTTGATGGGGGGCCAGCCAGGGGCACTGACCTGGTGTCATACCCTCACCAGGTTCTACCCTACTCCATAGCAATTTCTCCCCAGTTTGCTGATACTCCACACCTGTTGCAGCCAGTCGCTCTCCGGACTCATTCACACCTGTCTCCAATCTCGTCACCAGTCCTTATATTCTCCGACACCACCCACTTTCCCTGTCGGACCTTAACCTATGCACCTACATGCACTAATCTTGCCCAGCCTGGCTCCAGGTTTCCTGCTCATCTGCCAGCTCCACCATTTTCTTCCCAGATGTAAGACCATTCTTCCTATCTCTGGTACCAAATGAGACATATTTTAAAGGTCTGAATTTTACAAAATATTGAACCATAATGATCATCTAATGTAAAAAAGTGAAGAAAATTTAGTAAAACAGCCAATGATCTATTTTCTCAACATGTGCTTACTTTGGGAGATGCTGCTGTAGGAAGTGCATTTTATTTGCTGATGATACAACATTGTTTTGTAGCGGAGACGTCTTAAAACAGCTTCTGGACACAGTGGAAAATGAGTTTCAGTTAGTTAACCAATGGCTTGTTGTCAACAAACTATCTATTCACTCAACGTACAACAAATAGTTAAAATAATTTAAAATAATCATGAAACTGACATAGTTACAGAAATGAAGTTTTTAGGGATTATTCTAGACCTTAATCCAAACTGGAAATCACAGATAAATTATGTATCTATTGCAGCTCTGTACAAAGTAAAAGACTATTTGTGTCAGAAATGACTTTTTATGGTATAGAACTCATTGATTGTTCCATATATGACCTATTGAAGGGATTTGGAGAAACACTTCAGTTTTCTTACTGCAAAAGAAGGCCACATGTATAATTTGTAAAGAAAATGTATTGTGAACCAACAAATCCACAATTACACACACTGAAATTTAGAGATCTAGAAGATTATGACACAATTTAAATTATGTATAAAGTTAATAATGATCAATTGTCTTTCTGTATCTAGAGGCTGTTTAAAAAGAGGGAGAAATGTTATGAACTTAGAGGAAATAAAATATTTAGCAAACTCAAGGTACGGACAAATGTTAAGATTCATTGTGTATCTGTCACTGGTGTCAAACTGGAACAGTTGTTCTGATGACTTAATGAGTTCTACTTTGAAATAATTTCAAAGGAAGTACATAAATGATGATGAAGTAATATTTTTACAACTTGCTCTTACTATCAGTTGTGGTGATGTAAATCTTTTTCCAATGTTAATTTTGTTGGTAATGGTAATTTGGTAACATTGTAATGAGTCGGCATTTCACAAGTTACTAGCGTTTGCCTACACCTTTTTTTTTTCTTTCTTTCATCTTCTTTCTGTAATTTCTTTTATTTACTTTCACAATACTTAAAAATATTTAGCATGTTTTGTGATTTACTTTATTCATCAAGTTCTTGGCCATGTTTAATGGAAATATGTAACATTTTTAATCTTCTGGGGTAGAATTGACTTTTTGTTTACTACTTTTGTTTTTACTTTTTTTTCCATTTTGACAAAACCATTAAATCTAAGAAAAGAAAAATTGGCTAACAACAAAATTAAAAAGTATTTACATCAAAATGCAGCAACATCTAAGGCTGTTTTTCTACAGCTATATACAAAACAGTCATAACTATAACATGCTGCATACATTCTTTGTTACCCTAAAAAAAAAAGCAGTTTCTCCACAAAAACAAGACGGAGGACATTTCAGGTTGGACATTTCCAGGGTGTGTTAAACCTCCTGTCCAGCAGGACAGGAGGTTTTTTTTCTTGCTTGTTAGTACTTTCCTTAGAATCACCTACTTTTCTATAGCTTCTTCCTGCAACAAATGCACGGTAATGTGCAAAGGAAAAGGAACATGGCCTTACAGTTTGAAGTCTGCACTGTCGACTCAGGCTGGAATGGAGTGTTGCTGCATCTTAAATCAGATTTGCAAGCTGGACACAACAGTGCGTCCATTCACCCCAGAGACTTAAACCATAAATGACAGAAAATATGGGAAGTATAGACCACTCATTATTACTTGGTTTATTCATTCAAAGAGACATTTTAAGAGCACATACAGTATCAAGATGAATGAGCACTTCTAACTACCAGTGTGGTTATGGTTCAAGATACACCTGCACCTTAACCACTTTCTCTCATGTTTGTCATGAGGTGATTGCTCTGTCATCTGGAACATTTTGGATTCTCAGTGCAAGATAAACGAGTGTGTATGAGCTCAGTCTTATCTGCTAACTGTGATAGACTGATAAAGATGTTTCCTCTGCCCAAAGCTTACAGTAGCTCTGAATGAGGCCTTAGATTTTCACTTATGCCAAAAATATGAACTTTGTTCTGGACCACAGTGCTGTTATCAAAGACCACCCATCGAACGCATTTGTCAGTGATTCACACAGCCATCCATCCAATCAGTTCGCTGATCACACACTCACACACGCAACACAAAACAACAGAGAGGTGGGAGGAGGGAGGTGGGTGGAGGAGTCAATGCAAAGTCAGCGCAGCTCCACCAGCTCGTTTCTATTGAGACACAGGAAGCTTTCTGCCACTGAGGTGCTTTAATGGTAATTAGTGGCATCCTCACTTGTATTTCCTGTTTACTGGCTAACAAATGAAAGCAAGGATGTTTCGCAAAACGATGTGTAACTATCAAGCCTGAATTGATTAATGAGCTAAATAAATCTTTTGATAAACTTACCTCAACAATTTAAACTTTTGCCTTACGTTACCTACACAATGCTTAGATATTAAGAGTTAATAGTCAACGTCCCTCTCAAATTAAAGACCAATAACTGTAGTTTTCATAAGTCACACCTGTAAGTTACAGTGCATAAGCAATGCCAAAACATGGGTGTGATTAAAGTCAAGGCCTTATGTTCTTTTCTTTTTCTTTAAAGCAAGATCAGCAAACATACGGACAATGGATTCAATATAGAACATACAGCTCAATGACCACTTTGCTATGTTTTAGGTCGTCTTTGCATCTGTGAAGCTTCCCGTAAACAGCATGCAGCAGCTTCATTCAGTACAATAAGATTCAGTTATACTATCAGTCTGAATAATTTTAGGTTATTTCTATAAGCTAATCAATAAGTCAACATAGAGGTAAATGAACCCCCCGAATGGCTTTTAATAATGCTTTATTAATTTTCTGCTATCTGCTCCGTTAGAGAGAAGATGTGACTCATTTGTAATGTCTGGGTCCTACTTCTCATCATGATTTGCTTCCTATACCTCAAACACAGGGAGGTCCCTATGTGTAATATAGAGCATGTAAATAAGAAGGTAAAAAAATTAATTGAGATAATGAAAGAAAAATGAAAAATGCTGCAATGATGTCTCACCCTAATGTAGCGAGCACCTAAACAACGAGGCTGGTGGATAAACACGTTTCAACAAACTGCTAATATGTGATGCATGCATTTACCTTAAAGCTCTTTTTAAAATCTTTTTATGACAGTTTTAGAAGCAAACATGATAGAAATCATAGTAAATAGTTGCAGAATTTTTATAACTTCAACTTTTTGTTTTTCATTGCCCGTTCCAGTCCTGGAAGGCAACAGCTTCCCTCCTCCAGCAAACTTAAATCAAATTAAACGATCTGAATCAGACGTGTTAAATAAGAGAAACATCTAAAACCTGCAGGACAGTGGCCCCTAAGCATCGGTTATCTGACAACTTGGCACTCCCTGTCAGGGTAGCACACAGGAAATGATCTTCCATTTATTTATAAAACACCAGCCAAAGCTGAACAAAGTGCTGAACAACCAGGATTAGTAAAGTAAAAGCATAAAAACAACAAGAACAAAAGACAATTTAAACTAATAAAATATAATAAAAGTTGTAAAATATAAAAAATAAAATTATCAGCTGCATCTGTCATTTTATCCTCAGAACAGTATACCTCTGTAAGGTAAGTTGTGCGTACAGCGGCTTGGAGGAGTAGATATATCTAAAGTTTGTATAAATGAAAACATGTCAAATTTCTTCATCAGACATTAGACTATATCATTCTGCTCACAGAAAGGTTTCTCTCAAGTTGCTGTCTTGTCTAAGGGGTGGAAATATTATAGGAAGAATATATAGATATTTAATGTAAACCTATTTAAAGTCCTGTGTATATACATTCACCCCATAAGTGGGAAAAAGCTAACTTTATTTTGCATATCAATTTAGTACAAGTAAGCAAATTTGTGTTTGGTCTATTTTTCCACTTTAATGATACCAGCTGGTGCTGTGTTATATATAATTGGATAGTTACTTACCTTTACAACAAGGTATAACATGTAAGGACGTGTTTTTGTGGAAAGGGTAACACAACTAAACATGCAGGTAATGAACCAAAAATGTGCCAAAAGCTCCTGTTGGTATTCACTCTTGTTCTGAGATTTAAATGATGCCAGATGTACCAGTCATGGATGTATGACTGGGACATAACTGGCACCTAATTAATAATTAATTAATAGGCAGACACATCAAAATCAATCAATCTGCACGTTGGCTCATTTCACAGTAGTAGATTCTTTACAAGTGTTTTACTTCGTTGATATACTGTATAATATAACACCAACTGGTACTATAAGAAGAGAGAAATAATCAACTAAACACAAATTTATTTTACTTTTTGTGCCAAGTTTATTTGCACACTCAGTTAATAAAGAGAACACAGGACGCACCTAATGACCAAACCGCTTCTCGCAGTATGATGATTGGATAAGTTTGGCACATGCACAGTTTTGTGATTTTCTGTCCTACATGTCCACTAACCTAGCATGTGCCATGCGGTCAGTGTACCAGAACTGGCCTGTTGTTTTACATTAGGAAGTGTTCAGGAAACATGATGCAAACCTGTTTCCATTAGCAAGTGTTTTTACCCTAAACAACCCAAAAAGTGGGGAAAAAATAATAATTTTTTTGAAAATAATTAGCTAAATTAGTCTGGTTTTCTTGCATGACAATCCTAGATGTGAGCATTGTTGTACACCTAAGCCAGTTTTAGGTTATACAAAACATGAACTTTTTCAAATTTGCTAAGCAAAAAAGAGGTATGTCTTGTTTTTGGAGCCTTTAAAATGTATACTTTACAATTTCTGAAACAACAGCAAATTCTTACTGTTCACTGCACTAAAGGGGGAATTTTCAGATTTGTATTTTTCTTTGGACACTGTGAAGTGAGGTCTGAAGGACAACAATCAGACTCAGACTGCAGAGGTGAACCTGAACAGCTAAAAAAAAAAAAAAAAGTGCGGCTTGGAAAGACATGACGCGGTCTAATCTCCTTATCTTAAATATTCATCAGCAGGGCGGGGTTTGCATTGCAAATAACTGTGAGCGGGCCCACTCAAATATCCCCCGCTTCCCCCTCAGGCTATATTAAATACAAACTAAGTCTAGCGCGCATATAGTAGAGAATCTGCAACCATGATCATATGTAGATGCAATTTATCGTAAAACAGTCCAAAATACCGCTTACTTTAGTGTTTATATCAGGTTTGGCAAAAGGTGCTGTTAAGTCAACCCTTCCACAATGAGAACTCACACACCCTGAGAGCCACACTGAACTGTTGCTTCTAAGAAAGATTTGGGACACATGGAATCCTCATTTGGCCACAAATAACTCAGCTACTCTTTCATACATCAGCAACGTCTCATTCAAACTAGTTGCCTCGAGCAAAAAACAAACAAACAAACAAACAAAAAAAAAAACATGTTTACTTTATCTTTCATGTGTTGCATCGGTGATAAATAAACCAAGTGGTGAACCACCTGCAGGAAAGGAATAGTAAACAAATATGACTCACTCCGAGCGTAGGTCTCATCACAAGGGTAAGGGCGACTGCAACTGCTACAAACCTGCCAGGTAAGCACACAGTTTAGTTAGTATGTTTGTGTTTTTTTGTTTTGTTTTTTGCTCTCAGCTACAACTATTTAGCAGGTAGAGCTGAGCTGGTGCTGCGCAAGAGCTCGCAACGCCGAAAACTAAACTAGGAAAAAAAATACAGCAAAAGTACTTACGGGAGCTCCATTTTTTTTATCCAACTGGTGGAGGGGGACGAACCGCAGGTCGATTCTAGAAGATCCCCTCGTCTTCACCAGCACCAGCAAGGTACGCTCACCGAACTCCTGTCAATCTGCCCGGAGAAAGACACGTAAAGTAGTTCCACCGCTAAAATGCAAGACAGACTTCCTTCAGCTTTAGGCATTTACACACAAGGAGCACTGAAACCTTTTATAACTCCTGCTTCCTTTCATTAAAAAAGAGAACTCATCCAACTTACCAAAGCCACCGCGGTGCCGTCGCTGCTGCGCTCGAGTTTCTGCGTCTCAACCCAGCAGCGCTCCCCAGCCAGCGGAGGAGGAGCCAGCACATGTCATTCATACCTCCAGACCCTGGTGGCTGCGCCGGGGCTTTTTTTATCCGCAGTTTCTAACCCTGTCTGGGCCAGAAAAGTCTAACACAGAGCTCCACTCCAAGTTTTATTCGCGAAATAGTGGAAAAAGTCACAAAGAAAGAAGAATATTTTTGTCTTTGTTCAACTTTGAATGAGATCACAACACAGTGTTGTTTGTGTCGGTGTGTGTGTGTTTTAAAGTATTTTAATTCATCTTTTTATAAATCATCATGATTCAATATGAATTATAAAACATCTCTGATAGAATCCTTAAGCTTCCCTGTGCATCAGAACAAAAGGTGCACTGTGCTGGAAACTGATGCAGAGACACTTGACCAAGTGGCTGTAAGTGATGCATTGAGAATGAAAGTGTTTTGCAATATGAATAAAACAAAACAAACATACATATTTTACTGTAATTTCTCCTGATGCCATGTGTGAGGAAAGTTGAAGTTGATTGCAATCTGCAACTTCACCTCTAGATGTCACTAAATCCTGCACACTGCTCCTTTAAAAGCTGCCAATCAAACACTAAAACACTAGTTATTGTAAAAATGTTCTAGGACTACAATTTTAAAATAATCTGTAATAGACTTTGGCACAATTATATAAAAACATCAGACAAAACATCTTAAAAAGTTACCTTATTTACTAATACTAGCATTATACAGACTTTAAAAATAAAATTTCACTGCTTTAACCTGTCATGGGCATTGAATATGACATAATATAGTATTACATTATGAGAAATACCAGCCTTTGTATGAAGAAGTTTTAAATTTAATCCCTTTTAAATAGTTTGATAAATTTGTAACTCATCTGTCTTGAGATGTGCGTTTGGTAGTATGACCCCTGAAACTAAATTATGTCATCTTACTGAAGTATTCTGCCCAACTCTTAAGTGAAAATCACTTCACATTCTACCGTTTTGCCAGCAGCATCCCCCTGTCAGTTTAAAAAATAGAATTTGACCTTTAATAATCTCAAAGGAATGCAACATGCCCGGGCGTATAGATTTTCTGCCTTTTCTTATTTTTTTAACAAAAAGGTTTAATGTCAAACCTTTCTTTTAGCCTCAGGCGCTGGGTTTGGATTGGACAGGCCTGTGATATTCATCCGCGTAGTCCTTAAAACTTGTAAACTTATCGAGAACCGGAGAAGCCAGGCGTCAACAGGGCTGAATTTAAACACAACACAAATCTTTTGTTTTGCACCATATTCTGCGGTGAATGTAACTTTGCATTCTTTTTAAGGATAAATTTTCTTCCATAGTTTTGTTTCAAGGAATTTCTTTCACTACACAGACAGTGCGGAAAGTAGATCCGGTTGGGCAGGTTCGCAGAGTTGAGGGAGGAAAATGTTAGAGGGGGAACGCAGAGGCGCACCGTGCCAGAGCCAGGACCACTAGGAACCTCTGCGAAGCGCAACACGACGTGCGTTTTTCTTATTACTTCTCTTTCAGTCACAGTGAAAGCGCGGGGGTCAGCGGAGCCATGTCATGCGAGTAAAGAGAGTTTGTCAGTGTTAGGTCAGGCGGATCGTTATTTTATTTATTTAAGATGAATAAATACTTGAAGAGCTCGCGACCGCTCACCGAGACTCTGCTCCTCCTCGCCCTGTGCGTTCTGCTGAAGGAAGCCGAGTCAAAGGTAAGTACGTTTCTTTCTGTCTTTTTCCAGTTTTATGCAAAGATCTTCAAGCAAGAAACTGGGGGGGTGGGGGCTGCTTGTACTGCGCCGGAACCTGCCGGGCTCCCCCCAAACCGGCGCCGGAGCTCCGACAGACTCTCTCCTGCACCGCTCAAGTAACATTTATAAACAGAGAGGCTTCTTTATAACACATGCTTCAATAATAATAATTATTATTGTCATAATTATTATAATTATGGATTTGTAAACCGCGCTGAGCTAACTTACTTTTTTTAAACAAGGGGGGTTCCGCGAGCACCATCACGAGCCTTGCTTTGTAATTTAATGGGAGTCCGGAGGAGTTTTTCTGTTCTGCTCTTCGCATCACGTTTCGTGTTCTCTGCAACCTGTAGCAACATGCCAGCCACCGGCGCAGCGCTTTCTCGTGGACTGATTGCGTCTTTTTTACCCGCTTTATCAGGTCACAGATTCAGACTAAATATCAAGTCTCGTGTCTGGAAGAAACGCGGTGACGCGCGCTGATTCCTGCCTTTAACGGCCTGTTTGACTTCTATTGAGAACATTAACTACGACAGATTGGTCCTGTCAGTGACATCAGGTGTACCTCTGCAGGTGTGCACCCGTCATTTTTTTGCTTTCCAAAACCTTTGCATGTTTTAAGTTATGACATCATTCTTTATCTCTCCTAATGTGTGCTGGAACTTCTCACCCTCTGTAATCATGTTCCACAAAACTGTGCAGCTAAACTTTGCTATCAGCGTGCAAGTTGCTCGCTCTGACTTCTCATGTATAATTCCAATAGCTCCAATGTGCTGAATATTCACACCTCATTAATAATTTATAAGAACCAGCTGCTTGCAGATAAACCCGCCCTCCACCAGCAGGCGTGTCCAATCAGACTTCTCTATAATAATGCCGCAGCTTT
>JBAFTB010000006.1:25484718-25499348 GCA_037177355.1 Melanotaenia trifasciata
ATAAAATGTAGGTTGAAAAAGTATGCCCCCCTGAATAAATGTGATGCCCCCCCTCTAATTTGTTTCTGCAGCCGGGTTAAATAATCACACATTTAAATAATCATAATTAGATACACACTAGTCATATTTTCCAATTTATGCCCATGAAACCTTAAACAGTTTACTGGATTAACTAGCTCATTAACGCCCAGTCAGTCTGCTTAATATAAGATTCAGATAAGATATTTAATCTTACAAACCAGATATCAGTCAGTTTATCTTTTACCTAAGAAACACATGCATATAAAGTTGTACGGAAAGTAATCTACAAAGATGAGAGTTCTCTGCTTTTGGGTCTCTTATAATTGAATAGCAATATTTTGAGTTGAGCATTTGTTGAGACAAAAATCTTCAGACCCAGTGAAGTGAGGATTAATCGAAAACTCAAGGTACGCTAAATTATCTGCAGCTCTTCTTTGCCAGTGAAACAGTGGTAGTGTAAACACAATCAACACAAACATGGGCACACAGACGTTCTGCAGACACAGGAATGCCAGCTTGTCTGTCTTTCTCACAACCTGACTGCCCGGCATGCGTGCAGTCGATGCCTGTCTGGCATCAGCTGTGTCAGCAGAGCATGGGAAAAGTTAATCAGCAGCTTGGCACTCCCGCTGCATCCCTCCTGCCTCGGTTCTCCTTTAATGCTGCCCTCCAGAGTTTTCTCACTCAAGAGGAGGGTCAGACTCCTCCATGTTAACAGGCTATTTTTGTTTAAAACAGGTGAAGATAAATTTGTTTTACACTTGAGATTAGTCTTCTGGTTTGGGCCACCATTGACCTTGACTCGATCATCAAACAAACTTGCAGGACAATCCAAAGAGTTTTTATCTGTGGGAAGAAATACTTCCTGTGAAGAAGCCTGCAGAGGTGCAGCAATGTAATGTCAACACGCCATCTAGTGGTGATGATCAGAGCTGCAAACATGAAAACTGTGATTATGATTTGTCTGGAGGAGCCTACTGATGTTTAGTTTTCTGTACTTTTAAAAAAATGTTAATCTAATCTAATGCCTCCAAAGTTTAATTAGACTCATCTCTGTTTCTCGTTTTCTTCTTCTCAGTCTCTCGATGACTGTGGACGCAAATGTGACTGCAATGGAGAAAAAGGAGCCAAGGTAAGAAAAACATCTCATGGATACACAATGTTTTAGAGGACGTTTTTCTTATTACTTCACTACAAATATGCTGAAAATATTTCCAGACTTTCCAGGTTCATCATAACAGCTGCTGGTCTTTTTTCTTTCTTTTTTTTAACTCAGAAAGAAATTTAAAACTTTAAAAGTATTTCTTTCATGTTGAGTTATTGTGAAAAACGTCTGACTTCTCAGACTAAAATAAATAAATAAATAAAACAAAAGACACACTTCAGGGGACCAAACGGAGGAGAACTGGTTCATTTCAGGCCCTTCAGCTGCATCACGTGTGGTCGATGGTAACTTCCTGTGGAGATGTCTCTACAGCCCTTTTTACACTGATAGCCTGCTAACACCTGCTAACACCATGACTCTGAGTATTTATTCAACATTTAGTCCTACAGCAAATGACTCTACTTGTTTTTTTTTATTTAGTTTTAGTCAAAGTCTTACTTTTAGAAATGTCATGAAGGTATTGCTCAGTTTCTCTAACAGTTTCTCTTTGTGTGTGTCGTGGGGTCCAGGGCGAGAGGGGTTTCCCAGGTTTAACTGGACAGCCGGGACTCCCAGGTTTTCCCGGACCTGAAGGGCCAATCGGACCCAGAGGAGAGAAGGTGTGTTCAGTTCACCCTGAGGATCATTAAGCTCATGTTCATGCATTTTAAATGTCAAAAATCACAAAATGTTGATGCTTTTTGAAATTTGGCCAAAGAGTTAAAAAATGTAAGAACTTTTTTTCTCAGAGAAGCTGGATTTTTCCTCGATGATCGTACAAATCCCACATTTCCACTTCATTTTCAGATCAATGTATTTATTTATGTGGTGATTTTTTTTTATTTTTTCCTCCTTTTTTATGCCTGTTTTTACTTTTGTATTTTCCTTTTACATATTCTTATCCTCAAAATAATTTATACGTTTTCATCTAACATTTTATTTATTTATTGACACTTTTTTTATTTAGTCGTATTTACGTCCTCATTATTTGCCAACTTGCATTTCTTTCCTCGATTTTTCCAAGCGTATTTATTTCTCTTTCCCCTTTTTACATTTCTGTATGCGTTTCTCCCTCATCATGTTAATGAGGGGGCTGGTGTGACCTACCGGTACTAACACAGGCTGTTAGTACGGGGAGCTGCCTGGCTCTGCAGCTCGTGGCCTTGGGAGAGAAATGAAGGTTTAAAGCTGGTAGAGCTCTGCCAGTAGACTGTCTCTTAGGAGTTCAGGATCTTCTCTTTTAGCTGAAAAATCACACAATCACTGACGACTGTTACTGTTTGACGTGGCTGCAGTAACTAAGAGGCTGCACAACTAACAGGCTGAAGGTTCTGGTGAAGTTGCTTGTGAAGCTCAGAGATTGTTGCCTGGATCATTGAGGTGAAAACGTCTGCTGAAGAACCTTCCACGAACCATCATTTCACTTCCTCCTTTCTGGTCCACCGCAGCCGCTGCTCCCAGAGAAAAACACACTTCTCTGGGATTGTAGAGAACATCTGTTCATTTAATTATGTCCTCATACAGGACAAATATACAAGAAAAATAAATAAACACACACACACACAAACACACACACACACACATAGGCTAAGTAAAGATCAATATTCTATATAGACCGACATCCACACACAACCAGTCCAGTGCTTTTCTCTTTCTTACTCTCATGAAAAGACTCAATACAACAGTCACAACAGGACTTCACTGTTCATGTCATATGTTAATATAAAATGTTAAAACAAGAAGTGTTTAACAGCAGCTTCACCTGATGTGATTCAGCTAACATTAGGAAATGAAAAAGCTGACTCAGCTTAGACCGATAAGAGACTGTCCATCCTTAAGAGGGGTTCCCAAACTTTGTCATGCTGCAGCACCTGTGGAGGTTTGTTTGGTCCAGCAAGACTCACCAAATATTTCATGAGTACAAAAAGCCAACATGTGTTTAACACTGTAATCACGTCATTTACAACCAGATAAACACACTGATGAAGAAACAAGCTTCCTCATCATCTTTTAACCTGGACTAATAAAATGTTCCTCATTGGCCCAGTTTACAGCTGTTTCTGAGCTGGACAAGGACAGATGTGGACAGATGTGGATACGGTCCACATCTGTCCACATCTGTCCACAGCCTATGTGTTCAGACAAGTTTAGTTGAGCAGCCTCTGTACTGAAATTAAATTATATTTATGAAATGAGGAAATCCCACACAGGAGCCCTGTATGTCAAAGGTTGTAAATCCCAGTGGGTTTTATGTTTGGACTGATGAGAGGTGTAACAGTAGAGCCACAAACCACAGAAACATTAACAACAGAATGAAGTTTTGACAACAAATAGGACCAAGATCATTATTACAGCTGCATGAAAAGGGTCGTGGAGAAGCTCAACTAGTGCTCATCATCAGCTTGTAACACACCACCCGTCTCCTCTCCACTTATTATACAGTCAACTCACATAATATCGCTGCTGATGATTTGAGCATATCCAACATTTTTGGGCACTTGACGGCCTCTTCATCATCATCTTCCCTCTTTCATCTTTTTTAACCCCCCGAGTCCATTGAGCCACTTTTCTGTTACATCTCCATACAAAATAACCACCAAGTAGTAGAATTTATTTATTTTTCTCGTATATTTGTCCTTACAACGTGTACGATGACAGAATTAAATAAAGTCTCGGATTTTCTCTACAACCTGAGAGAAACGTGTTTTTCTCCTGAAGCAGCGGCTGGGTGACCAGAAAAGACGTGAAACGGTGGTTCAGGAAATTTTATTTAAATTTTAGTTGCAACCTTCAGTGGATGTTCCAAAAAAAAAAAAAAAAAGCTAAAAACCAGTAAACAGTCACCAGTGATTGTGTGATTTTTCAGACAAGTTCCTCTAAGTCAGCCGACTTTAAACCTTCATTTCCTTCCCAAAACCGTCCTGGACAGAGCCAGGCAGGAAGAATCGGCTGCACAGCTCCCTGCATGAACAGCTGTGACCGGCTCAGTGTGGATTGATCGGTAGGTGAGGATCTGCTTTGGAAGGCCGCCGCCCTCATTTACATAATGAGGCAGAAATGCAGACAGAAACGTAAAAAGGGGACAGAAATAAATACGCTTGGAAAAATAAACAGAAGAAGAAAATGTAAGACTGGAAATAATAAGAATGTAAATATGACTGAATAAAAAAAGAAGTGTCAATAAAAAAATAACAAAATATTAGATAAAAGTGAAATACAGGAATAAATATATTTTTGGATAAGAAAATGTTAAAGGAAAATAATACAGAAATAAATACAAGCATAAAATAAGAGGAAATAAAATCACCAAATAAATGAATGAATTTATCTGAAAATGACCTGGAAAAGTAAATAAATGGGAATATTACCACAAAGTTAAACTAAAACAATAAAAAATGACAAAAGAAATAGATTTTTGTCGTGTTTTACAGGTTTCTTAATGGAAAACTGTTTTAAATGCTTTGTATAATTTATTTATTTATTGTACAATTTGTTTATTGAGCCATGAATGAATGAGTGAATAAATGAATGAATGAATGAATGAATGAATAAATTAAATGAATGAATGAATGAATGAATGAATGAATGAATGAATGAATGAATGAATAAATTAAATGAATGAATGAATGAATGAATGAATTGAACCATTTTTATATTTCTGAACGTATTTTTAATTTTGGTAATTTCAGCCCTCCATAGAAATCTACTGATGTTATAAATAAAAAAGTAAAACATTTTGATAGTATTTACTTTGCTTCTATACTGATTTAATTTTTATTTATTATGTTGAAAATATTATGTTGGTTGTAATGAAGTATTTTACCAGGTACTGTGAATAATTACCAGTAGAGCAGAACACAACACAAATGTTTTGATAAAAGTTTTTGAACCAGCACCTGGATTATTACTCAACAAAAGACCAGTTTTCAAACTCCACACACTCCCACTACAATTACCTAAACTGGAGAACTAAAACGAATTGTGGGCCAAATGAAGTTGTGTCTCATTTCTTTTGTCCTTTATTCTATTTACATTACAGAAGTAAAAGATATTTAAATTAATTATACTATCATTGTGTTAACTTTTTGTGATTATTTTCCCTTCAGGGAAGTGATGGACCTCAAGGACTTGGTGGTCCAAAAGGAATCAGGGTAAGTCAAGGTCTAATTACACATTTCTACTATTTTATTCTTCGTTTTTTATATAAATTAGATTTGTGAGATGGTTAGAAAATACTGTTTTTGTTTTTTGGAGTTGTAATACTGCTTGTTGGACAGCTTGTGTCCTCATTTAATCTTTTTCTAGACAGTCAGTTTATGAAGAAACTCTAAAGCCTGATTTACTAAGATCCCTGATAACGAGCGCAAAATTGGCTGTGCACACAAATAGATTTCACACGTCATTTGTTTATGATTTGTGTGTGATCAGCCAAGAATGTTCACCGATAACAGCCGTATTTAAATAGCGTGCGTTGTGGTGTTGCCATGGAAAGTGAAGAGGAAGAGGAGGAAGGTCGCTAATGCAAAATGAAATTCAGCCCACTGAGGTGCTGTTGTGTTATTAGCGGACGAGGCAAATAAAAATATTGCTGAATACCAGCAAAGAAATCTAAATGTTTCCAGAATGACTTCAACATGGAAAAGTATTTGCTGAGCAGTAAATCAGTTGGCAAAACCCCAAGAACACCAGATGAAGTTAAGGTGAAGGTGAGAAGATATAAGACGAAGTCCAAAACAAATGACTTATAATAAAACCTCAGCAGATCAGACTGGGGGGGTCGGCACAGGAGGTGCCTCCAACCAGTGTTTAGCAGCTGGTGCAGCAGCTGACTGGAGTGCTGCGTATGAAGCACTGGAGCTGATTGCAGAGCAAGGTGTGACAAAACAGGACTTTTTATTGACGAATTACAACGTATTGATCAAATGAACATGCCTCTTGTGGTGCCTTTTATTACAGACGAGGTGTGTGTACGCTAATGAGGCGCATTGCAGCACACACTCAGCAGCTTGTTGATGTATCTGATGATGGTTATTGATGCGAGTGATTGATGATGGAGTACAGGTGGTGGTGAGGGCACAGCACCAACAGCCCACACTGAGTAACAGCATTCAACACAGCAACAGTAGGGCTGCAACGATTAGTGGAACAAAAGAAACCTACAGAGTGAGACATCGTCTTCTTTTACTATCTCTGCTGAGAGTTGCACATGTGAAAAAAAATCCCGTAGGGGACAAAACGGCAGCAGAGGACGTCAAAAGTCTGAAATAACTTCACGTTAAACTTATGTGAGATTTGTAAAACTAACCTTGTGTACCACGAAGTTCGTCTGCAATGCTCGAACATTTAAAGACGAGGAACGTCAGACTTGCATAACAACCGCATTCAAGATTTCAAAGCTGAAAGTGAAATAAGATCCATCTAACAATCATGAGATACATAATCTGATTGGTCGACTAGTTGTTTTAATAGTCGGTGCCTAATCGACCATCAGAATAGTCATTAGCTGCAGCCCTACAACACAGCCATGTGTTTTAATAATCTTTCCCTCTGGGTTTCCAAAAATATTCACACGAGCTGCAAAGATGTGTCTCCGTCTGTTTTCATGGCTGCAACTGTAACTGCAGCCATTTCTGCGTAAAGTTTATTAAATGTGCTAAATATAGACGGATAATTAGCCGGTATAATCATTTTTATGTTTGGTAAATCTAAAATAAATATTTATCGAGGGCAAACGCGCTGAATGGATTCCGTTTGTATCTGGTTGTTGTTGTGATACGTTTGTGAAATGTCTTTTTGATTTGGTTATTTAGGAACTCTTAATCACTGGCAGCTCTGTTTTTCTGTAAAAGCCGTAGGAAATTTTCTGGTGTGTTCATGTACGGGTGTAACATAGAGTCTATGATTTAAAGTAAATATATTAATTAATTAATCAGATTATCAAGAGGAGCCTTATACCCACAGGCCTCCCCTTGGCAGAGCAAATTTGTTCAGCACGATACAGCAACCAAATCCTTCTGCTCGTTATGATGCTGGACAGGACAAGTTAAAGAAATAAAAAGGATTATGTGCATTATTTTGTCCATTTAGCAAACACAATCCTCGGTGCGGTTAGTAAATCTATCATAGTTTTTACACACATAAACCTTTTTGCTTCCAACAGGGACCTCCTGGATTGCCAGGATTTCCAGGAGCACCAGGACTTCCTGTGAGTTTGCAATAATCTGAAATTCCAATACAGAAATCCACATTTTGCCAAAACAAGGCAGAATAATTGCTTTACTGCCCTTTTTACTTCCTGTCTGTCAGGGTCTGCCAGGACAAGACGGTCCTCCAGGGCCAAAAGGAGTCCCAGGATGTAATGGGACAAAGGTACCAAATCAAAATTCTCAGAGAGTAAAATAAGACTACAGTAAAAGGAAAATGGTTACACTTATTGACCTTTAAAGGGCAACAATCAATGTCTTTGGTCAATTAAGTATGTTTGCTGCATATTAGGTTCACATTAGAAAACTCTTGATTTATTTTTATTCTTCTTCAGGGTGACAGAGGTTTCCCAGGAACTCCAGGAATCCTAGGGCAGCAAGGAATCCCGGTGAGTTCGTGACGAAAGAACTTTACACACAGTTGAAAAAAACACTACTTTTGTTTTTTCCTTGGTGTTTTTTTCACTTTGACATGAATTGTATTGGACAGATGGCAGAATTAGTCATTTTTGACATGTACACTGGAGCTGAAAAAGCATGTTAGATACTTTACCTGGTGGGTTCATGCAGTGTTGTTTTATTCAGGAAAGACTAACTTTTATAAGAAAATTTATTACCTTCATAAAGAAAAGAAAAAGCCACAGAAGGAAAACAATGTCTCAGCTGTTCAAACATAAAATAAAATATAAAATAAGTTTATATTAGGATTATTTGGAAAAAATATATATATTTTTTTTATTTTGTAGTCATAGGAAGACCCCCTCCTTTCATTTTGTAAAGATCAGTCCCACATTTCCCACATGATGAAGTGAAACTAGCCTTACTTAGCATTAGCATCTTTCTTCCTTAGCATTTTATTGTGTCTGCTAATGAGATATTTTCAGGTCTTTTCTCTCAATTACAAACCTCCCTAAAAGCAAGAAAGACTAGTGTCACCAGCTTGTCTCTTTTTCCTCCTTTATAGGGTCCACCAGGTCTGCCAGGACCAAAGGTAAGTGTAGAATCACCATACTTTATCTACCTGCTGTCTTTACACTAGCAAATCCAGCTTTAAAATGTAACCATCTAATTGCTAAAGTCACACAATTGTGACAAGCACCAGGCCAAGTCTCCAGAAAGAGAGCTTAAACCTGTTACCACTTTCCACCACTAGATGGCAGTCAACAATCGGCCTAGATGAGTTTTACTCCCATCGTAAATTCTGGTTAAAAACTTTTTTGCCTCAACAATTAAGACTTTTTCCATCACATATAATCACCGATTTGATGATAGAAACATTGGGTTGATTTTCTCCACAGTGTGCATCCACATTACCAGATTTATTTCCATCTAACGTTGGAATCGTGTATCTAACGTTTAGTACATTCTAGCCTCTCACTTTTTCAGACACGCATTGCACCAACGGTACCCACCGTGTCTCAGAAAGCCTTGACAGCCTTCCCACCGGCTTTACCAAGACTGAAAGCCAGAGTTTACCCTGAAACCACATAAACATACACTTCTGCACCAACGAGGCTGGTGTATTTTACCAGACTACTTATCGCTGCTGATGGTAACGAGCAATACTCTCTAAACCAGGAGTGGCCAACGTCGGTCCTCGAGAGCCACAATCCTGCAAGTTTTCCATGCATCCCTGCAGCGACACACCTGACTTAAATTAATGAGTCATTGTGCAGATCCTTATAGGCTGTTGGATCCATTTAATTTGAGTCAGGTGTGTTGGTGCAGGGATGCATGGAAAACCTGCAGGATTGTGGCTCTCGAGGACCGACGTTGGCCACCCCTGCTCTAAACCAAATGGAAAAAGTTAGCTTTAGGCTAATTCAGGCAGTACCATTAACTTACTTGTTGAGAAGAAAGCTGCAACTTCAGCAACTCTTTTAAAATCTTTCTCCTTCTTGAGCTCCTTCTACATGAGGAAGGCTAGACCAACGTTTATCTTCTGTTTTGTATCATCTGATCTTGCTGCCTTTCAAGTGTCCTTTTTCGCTTTCCTGTTGATGGCGAAACGTCTCCCGTGCTGCTGCTACATATGCATGGTCCTTGCCGGGGTAGTAAGCCGCTCTTGTTTATCTTCTCCTCCAAATAAGTTATTGGACATTGATTGGTAATTGAATCACTGTGTGCTGTCTCATAGGGATTCCAAGTTGATGCTATTTGTCCCTTACCGGCAGCTGTAGTTTCAAGATGGCAGACCGTCATGGCCGACATAAAAATGAACAAATTTAAAAATTCTTCGCTTATGAGAATGTGTCAGATCATTAGCAGAGGTCATAATACGCCAATGATAACATGTACATGCAAACTTTGATTTTGGCCAGAAAATAATGTCCCTAATAAGAATTATTGACAATCCTTTTAGTTTTATTTTGACTGCATAACTTTCAGCTTAATCATCTTTATTTTGTACAGTCTTATTTTAAGGGTTTCCAGGCAATAGAGCATCTAGCTTACCACCTGATTAAGGTGATTAACTCCTTGACAGACAGGAAGGTTCATTAAACACCAGAAACAGGTGTAAACAATGACAATAAACCAAAAGTTTACATAGAGCTCAACTTTCTAAATAAACACGTATCAAATAACTTTTTTATTTATAGTTTAAACTTTCAAAGTAAATAGGTTTAAGTCAGTATTAGGGGGAAAAAACAAAAGCAGTAAATTTAATCTTCATTGTGAAAATTTCTACTACACATTTTTCTAATTTCAAGCTTAATATTTCATGAAAAAATTGTAAAATTAAGCTCCACTATTCATAGTTATGAATTTTTTTATGAATTTGTTTAATTAACTTTTGTTTAAATTTATTCTTTTAGAAATTGACATAAAAGTTGCTTAAGCAATAACCTTTTAATGTTTAATTTAACAACAAATTTATCATATTTAATACATACAGTTTCTAAAACCTATTGCATCATTTTCAAATCCGAGCTAAAAACCCTGTTTGATGCTTGTCTTCTGCCCCCTGGTGGATTAATTTTGTACTACAATAATTCAGACATAACACATGCAAATAAATGGTACACATATTCAAATTATTTTAGTTTATTTTATATTATTTCTTTACATTTTGTTAAAAGGCTAAATACAAACTTTTCTCAATAAAGACGTCTGAATTTTCTGCTCAAGATTTTAAGGTCAGACATTAAAGGGTTAAATCTTTTCACACACTCTTCCTGTGTTTCTTTGTTTGGTCACAAGATGGCAGTTTTTCTTCGGCTGACATTGATTGGTGATTGAGTGAGACAGCTGACTGTTTTTATCACTCCTTATAGAAATAAAGAACTTGTTCAGCTTCTTGTTTGTGCTGTTTGAGGACACTTTTCTTGTCTGACAGTCTCCTGGATGTTTTCTCCTCTTCAGGGAGACCCGGGTGATGTGATTTCCAGCAATCAGTTTGGAACGAGAGGAGAAATAGGATTGCCGGGATTGCCAGGACCTCCTGTAAGTCAATTAATTTATCTTTTAACCTTTTAAAAATTAACTATTCTCATTCAAGCACCTCATTTAAATTAAATTCACCAAATTTGTTGTTTATTTTTTGTTTTCTTTTTTTACAAGCTGCTCACGGAGGAAACCTGTGAGTTTAGGAGTTAGTGTTGTGGTCGAGTTAGACCAAAACAGTTGTTACTTTATGTATCAGGAATAATATTAGCAGATAAATATCTAAACCTTGACTATATTTTTTTTATTATGGACCAAATTTCATTGGTATAAGCAAATATAGAGGTTTGAAAACGTGAAAAATTAGTGATGTCAGCCATGTATGATTAGCCACAGATGCTCAAAATTGTTTCTGTGTATCTTTTTTTTTTTTTTTACCTTTTTACAGGGTTTTCCAGGACCTGCAGGTTTACAAGGTCCAGTTGGCCCTCCCGGTACGAGAGGCTACGAGGTGAAGGAGGGATCTTTCAAAACTTTTAGTGGTCATTAGATTAAAATTGTCATGGTAAACTTAAAATATTTCCTGTGTTGTTTTCCAGGGTCGTCCAGGTCCCCCTGGTCCTCCTGGACCAAAAGTAACATCAGACACTTTTTATTTAATCTATTTATTCATAGATGATCATATATTATATTTATCTTCTTTTTTACTTATTCTGTGTTTTCCATCAAGACTTCATCCTCACTATTTTCTTCTCAACAGGGAAACATGGGATTGAACTTCCAAGGACCCAAAGGAGAAAAGGTACAATAGGCGGGTTTCTGTGCCGAGGGGAGGCAGAAGGTGCTTCTGGTGGAGATGACAGACAAGTTAGCGCTAGCGACGTCACGATTATTTTACAGTCGCGGTAGTAAAGGCTATGATTAATTGGCTGTAAAGATCCCTGAAGATCGTCCCTTTATATAAAATAAAGACTAGTTTGGTTAAATGGAGCTAATGTTTAGCTAATGAAACATTACAATTAAACTGTATGGTGTCATTTGCTGTGATGTAATTACGTATGATTCAGGTCGGCCATCCAGTGTAACATGACGCATACAGATGAGGGGGAAAAAAAACTTTTGTGATAGTTTCGCATTTCAGACAATCGGCTTGACATGAGAAGAAAGAACATTTATTTCAGATAAACAGTACAAACAGCAGCTAAACAGCTGGACGTCAAAGCTAGCTGGATGTTTGTTCTGGGTTTCTAAATTCTCTACTCCTAGGTTGAAAAGAAATGTTCAAAACCATTTTTATAATGGGGTTTACAGAAAGAAGCCTCCCACGTCCAGCTAGAGGACCTGTAGCCTCAAGCCTCTGAGCGAAATCCAGAGTTAATGTGTAGGATTTATTCTTTACACAGCAGACGAGATCTAGCTGGACTGAGGCTTCTTTACATTGTTGTTATATTAAAGATATAAATAAATAAACTAATAGACATCAGGAGCGTTGAGGTGATTTTACACATTATAGTGCCGGGAAACTGATTTAAGCATAATAATCATAATAATTAGAAAATCATGATTATTTCTTAGACAATTTGTAATTGTGACATCCCGAGTTAGCACTAAACAGCAAAAAGATGGGTTTGCAGCCCTTTATTAAGAGCAGAAGCTGGGTGTGGATTCAGACTTTCACTTTGCATCTCATAATGCAAAACCACAAATAATTACTAATCAGTCCATCCAGTCCAAGCTTTTCTTTTTTCCTGGTGTGAATGCAGGGTGAGCAGGGTCTGAAAGGACCTCCAGGTCCTCCAGGACAGGTTGGAGAGCAGAAGAAGCCACCAGAGACGGAGATTCAGAGAGGAGACAAGGTAATGACCCTGACCGTGTCACCAGTCCTGGATAAACCACACAGAGGAATCTGGTGGATTCCTTTCACCATACGAACATTATCCAGCTCTAATTCCTTCAATTAATAACAATAATAATAAAAAATCATATTTCAGAATGACTGATTTAGCTATTTCCCATAAGAATATTGACATACATTTATATATTCGAACATTTTAATATACATCCCTTAACACATTTGGATTTCTTTTGTTAAAGGCTTTACATTTGGGGAAGTAAATAAAATATAAAGGTCACAAACTGGTTTTATAGGAGTTTTACTCCAAGTCCCACATGCATCACTAGAGGGCATCATGAGGCTTTGTAAGTGCTGTAAGCTCCAGCAAGCTACACCATTGCACCATTATCACTTTGTTTTTGTTTTCTCTGAAGGGTGACCCAGGATCTCCTGGCATTCCAGGTGAGCCTGGCATTCCAGGACCACCTGTAAGTTTCAAGCTTTGCTCCAAATCACGGGAAGATTCTCTGTATTAAACACGCAGCATATTGATGCTTATGTATTTTCATTTTAGGGTCCTTCTGGTGGACAAAAAGGTGAGAAAGGAGAACCAGGAGAGCCAGGCAAACGAGTAAGTATAGCTTTGTAAATGTAAGGATCTTCATTCACTCACCTGTTGCTGAGGTCTTATCTACTGCTGCATGCCAAACCATAAACATCAGACAAAGAAACTGTATTTGAGAAATATTCTCTCATCATCCAGCGACATTTTGAACCTCTTCTCTGGTGTTTTTTAAACAATCTGGAAACTTTATTCGCATCAGTTGTCGAGAGGTGCAAGAGAGAACACCCCCATGAATTGAGGATGTGTCAGAGCGGCTGCCAGTATCCCAGTTTTTACATGTCACTTTTTCAACACTACAAAATCTCACAAAAGGACAAAATTATAGAAGGAACCAGTAGAATGTAATGAAACATGTTTTCATTTAAAATACCAACATTAAGGTATTAAACAGAGTTTAATTGGGTTAATTGTTCCCATTTTTCAGTATTATTCAGTTACTTTTTCCTGCCAGTAACCGTAGCACACAAACCCTGATCATATATTCTCTCTTCTCACAGGGAAAACCCGGCAAAGACGGCGATCCAGGACCTTCAGGATTCCCTGTGAGCGCTGTCAACAAACTTCATAATTCATGCCAGTTATTTGCTATTAAATCATTTACGTATCTTCTTTTCTCTCCACTATCAGGGAATCAAAGGAGAGTCAGGCCTACCAGGTCCTCCAGGCAGGGATGGAGAAAGAGTAGGTTTCATTCGAGTCTTCGTCAATAATCACCTCCTAGTTAACAATTTAACAGCCAATGCCATCGACTGTTTGAATGAAACTTGACTTTGTTTTTCTTTGTAGGGACTGAAGGGTGATCGCGGTTTCCCAGGTCCGCCAGGAGAGGTGTGTACTCAGTTTATTTTTTAATTTGACAAGTAACCAGAAGTCAGTTATAGAAAAAAAATCTTAATGTTCTGAGAGCGATACCAGCACACTTCCTCCTTCTGACCAGGAGACTTTCTTTACATGCAGACTTTTGGTATTTTGTAACAAGACAAAAAATGTAAGAATATTTATATCATTCATAATTAGTGCTGGGCACCTTTAAAATTTTTAATTGTGCTTATTCGCATGACATGTTGTGATTAATCGCATCATTACGCGCAAAATCAGTCTCTTTTCTTTGAAAGAAGTCCTACGGCTTTATAAAGAAAATGCAGTAAAATTTGGTTTACAAACATGACATCAGGGTTGTTCAACCTGCGGCTCTGGACCTTCCACAATGCCTCTAAATACGTGGCTAAAATATTTTTTTTATCTTTCTTGTCATTAGATTAGAAACCAGGGACTTTTTCTTTTTTTACTTTACATAATTTTCCACAAGCATCTACATCCCTTAAAAGAAAGTCTGTCTGTCTGTTCAGGATTTACTAACTAAAAGGTAAAAAGTCAGCAGGATGGATTTAAAGCTGTGAAGCTGCTTCCTTCTAAACA